>JAUCMU010000053.1:11941767-11954127 GCA_032275025.1 Enteromius treurensis | reverse complement strand
ATGTCTTCCTGTTTTAGTTTCGTTTTCCCTTGTCAGTTCCTGTCTGCCCTTATTTGGTCCTTCCTGTGTTTAGATCCGATTATGTTTGGTTTGCTATGCTGTTTGTATTCTTATTTGTTTGTTTAATTAAAAAGTATATTATTTGAACTTTACGTCTCCCGCGCTCTCCATCTCCGTCTGACCAGACGTTACAATATCTCACAGACTGTCTGTGCAGAATTCAAATTCAAATCACAATTGTAAGATTTAAACTAAGAATTGAGAGGGAGAAAAAAAATTTAATTGCTAGACAAACTCAAATTTGCGAAAGATAAAGCAGAATTGTGAGATAAAAACTCACAATAACTTTATTCAGTGGCAGAAACGGGCTTACATAACAATAATTTTAAACTGTTCTAATATTTTACAATATTTTTGTTATTATTATTATTTTAAAAAAATGTGTTGACCATAAACCATTGAATGATAGTGTATAATACATAATCTAGTTTAGTTTGAATAACAGTTTGCAAAGCCTGCATCACATTGTGGTAGGTTCACAAAAGTCTCTGCTGTATAATCCAAAGAAGTTAGACTAAAATGATCCAAGACCTTATTAAACTTCGTCTTCTCTTCCCTAAAGTTACAGTATTACGGTTCAAGGCCGCAGGTACTACTAAGGAACAGCAAAAAGTTTGCTGAAATTATTCCTATAGTTATATACGGAATGAAATAACAATCTTGTCTAAGTTAACAAACATAAGTTGTAGGAGGAGTTAAAAACACCAAAGTTTGACTTTAAATGATTTACAATATAGTTCAAAACTTCATTTGTTTGCATCCTCTAGGGAAGAACATTGTCTCATCTCCCTGCTTTGTCATAACTGCATTTTTCATGACCTGTGGAGGTGCAAGTCGGTGCTCTAGTTTTGCATGTAAGATGTCATCCATCACAGTGTCCGATAGTTGGAGGTTATGTAGTCTATAAAGGGTAAGACTGTAGCAGCTGGTTGAAAGAGAGGTCATTGCCAGGCAGAGCAGGTGCTATTGCTGCACTGAGGGGGTTTGTTCTGCCCTTTAGAAGAGCAGCTTCCTATGAGACTGACCTTTGACATGATTCTACATAAGCTACTCAGAGCGCTGGAGCCTGCCTTTGTTTTTCATGACTAATCTGAAAATCTTGTCATATAACAGATATGTAACTGCTTATATACAATATTATAGGATTCAGATGCAAAAAAGGGAATGAGGGTCAATGACAAAGTGTCTATGACAGTTTATGAAACAAGTTTTTATAGATGCAATCTTTGTATTCATGTTTGTTTCATATAATATGGTTTTGAACTTTTATACCAGTTTAATGATTTTAAAAATGGCATATGGTGTAACCATCAATTAAAACATATTTTCCATGCACCTTGAATATGAATGTATGCACATGTTAATCATTATACACAGGAAAGAAAAGAAAATAACTTGAGTTTTTTTTTTTATGTATTTCTTATGCAAAATGTACTGCAGCAATAATTGGTGTTTTATTAACTTTACAAAATTAATTATTTTCTGTGTATTTTTTGTTTATTTGAATGTGTCTTTGTAGTAATTTGTGACTTAAAATTGTTAAAAAGCTTTGATAAGATAAGATAATATTATAATATAATATTATGAATTGTTACAAATTCATATATCCATTGATTTGTATGATATTTGTAGAGACTTGCTGACCTTTAAACAAGGTCCTATGACATCATTTTCAGTTTTATGTTAGGCACATCACATGACTTTGATTTGGCAAATAATAGTCAAAGATTATGACAAATTACTTTTGTTCATTCATTATCATATAAGTCACTTGTGTTTAACATTTTTTTTTTTTCTAAAATAATGTTAAAACATAAATTAAAACACAGCTTTGTTGCTTTGAAAATCGTTTATGCTTTTGTTTGTGTTTATCTTGAGAGAAAGATATTTATTCACTTTGTAGTGAATTGCACACCCAGAAATAGATCCAGCTCAGCCTGAAATTGCTTAACGGCACCTCAGTTTGGGATTTGCTGACAGCATACAGCAGGCCATTCTGAATAATTTATGTCATACAGTCCATTGTGCACCGAATGCGTAACGAAAGGTTGAGGTTTATAGGCTATAAAACAGAGAAATCCAGTAAGAAAATGATCAGAGCGAAAGAGGGCAAAGATTCGCTGGGGTCGTTTCAGGAAATTCTCGCAAATTGGCTCCAAGTCCAGGAAAAAATGAGAGTCATGACTCAAAAAGTCGCAGCCGCCCACTTTCACCACGTGCACCTCAGTGGTGCTGACCTTCTTGGAAACAGCACACACTTGCGTGGCCTTGAATTAATTCAAACCGTGGCCTCAGCTCCTCTGTTGCTTATTTGGGTGGCGGATTTGTACAGATATTGTCCTGCGTAAGTGTTTTTTTAGTCGAACCAGTAACCTCTCTCAAGCACAGGGGAGCTTTATTCCCTTTCCGTTTAATTGCCCTTAGCAGGTTGCTGACTTCTCAAAAACTCTAAACCACCATGTACTGCACGGGAAGTTATGTATTAGTCATGAGACAGGACGCTCAGAAGGGGCTCGCTGGCTAGGCATCAGGTGGGCAACAAGGGTCTGGGTGTCATCATTAAGCAAGCTCATATCTCAAGTGTATGTGTTTTGAGTCCCTGGTTCCTTCAACCATCTGCAAAAGTGTTGCTTGCAATTGGCACTTACATGGATAGCAGCAGCCTCATGGATACACATGGGGAAATTAATGCTATTTAGGATTGGGTGGTCACATTTTTTGTCCTATCTAATGATTTATTTAACAAATTATCAAAATGCACTTGAATACACCTCTTCTGTGAGGAATGAGGTTTGCCTTTGCAAAAGACTCATTTTGATACATTTTGGGGCATAAAGACAAAAAATGTCAATCATAAATGTAGCTATCCTGATATCATGATTAGTAGTTTGATATTGTTAGTAGGCACACTAAGTGCAAATTGTAATGTTTTAGTGATATGCTATTTACATTAAATGCAATTAGCTAAATATTCTATTCAAACTATGTTAATACAGCAGAATTGTCTGCTATTTATACTATTGCAAATTATGGCAATTATGTCCCGATCAGTATTGTAATACATTATAAAACAACATGCAGTAGTAACTTATTGAGTATAAATTTTAATTTTATTTCAAATTATTAAATGGATGCCACCTTATTGGGACAATAAAGCCTTCCCTACACCTACCCAATACTTTTGTTTTCCGCCTTTTGATCCTTTCCTTCATTTTTATTTTAAAAAATGGCTTTTCTAAAGTCATTTGAAATTGAAAAGTGGGGAAAAAAGTTTTGCCAAAAGGTGGATTCGAACCCCGGTCAATCGTGTCAAAAAGTGCATGACACATTCTTCACCATCTGCACCACACAATTACTGACAATGTCTTTTTAAATTTTGACTAGCCCAATCACACGTAGGTGGGCGGAGTTAGTGTAAATAGCCTCTGCCAACAAGGAAGGCTTTGTAAGAAAAAAGTTGTAAAAGTTTCTTAAAATAAATTCCATGTTAAGAATGCTGCAATTCTTGAAGAAGAACAATTTTTACTTGTATTATCATGCTTGATTACAACAATTTATTTAATGTAACCCAATAAATATATTAAACATCCTAATTTTAAAGGAACTGTATGTAAGAAATGTATTGTAATAATTATAAAATATGTCTGTTATGTTCAACAGGCATTTAGAAAAACATGTTAATTTCAAGTACTCTTTTCGCTGACAGCAGTAGTACAGCATGGATATTCTCGTTTAAAAAGTGCAGTTGCAGCCCTCAACTCATCATGTTTATGTTATGTTTTGTTTTGGCCTGAAGCGCCACCCTCCATCTATCTCCCAATCACGAAGTCAGTAGTGTTTTGGCATCCAGGTTGCCTGCTTGGCAGAAAATACAATGCATTTTATTTAATTCATTGTTATGTGCGTTCGTTCCTGTTGGTGTCGTCAATCATGAGTGTGCGTCTAAAAAACCCCTCTCCGGTATTTTGAATTTGGACTGCAATACCTAGTTCAACCACAAGATGTCAATTCTACATACGGTTCCTTTAATGTCTTTTTTTCTGGGGCCCTACAGTGCCGCATAAGAAATGTTTGTCTTTAGATGCACACATTGAGCTGTGATGCTCATGTGGGAAATTTAGGTTCGAATCTGGTCTGCAACATCTCATAACTCTGTATTTTCTTTATTTTCAGTAATTCCTTGCACTTTCAGTTATATTTTTAACAGTAAAATTACGGTAAACAAGATTAGTTGTCCTTTTTTACCTCATTCTTCCATTTCTCATGGACAAGTTTGTTATAAAAGTCAATAAACTATTATTTTAGCAATATTTATATACTATTATGGGATTTATTTGTCATTTGAATACAGTTTTTTTTTTAATACAACGTAAAACATTTTTTTAAATATTTTTTTTTTCCATTTTATATATATATTTATTTATTTATTTTATTTTTTCATCTAGCAATATTTGACTATTTGATACTATTTTAACTATTGTAATTGCTTCATTAAAATTATCGAAAATGATTTTTAATTTTAATACCACCATTAGACAAATCAATTCATGTTACATTTTGTCTAGACAAAAAAAAAACATATATATATATATTTAGCCACCATTTTTAACCACCTTTTTTTAAGGTATTTGCATCTCGTCATTGGCATAGTGCAAACTGTCCAAAAAGAACATCCCATTAAACTGCCAGTAATTTTCATTTGCACAGTTAAAATCAAGTCCTAAAACAGCAAAAGTAAAGTAACACATACACACGTCTATGTTAGCAGTCTGGTTAACAACTCGAACAAGCATCAAAATGTGCATGTTTTCCAAAGTGAACGCAATGCTCCTGAAGATGAACCCCCCTTCTGCCCACGCAGACGCATAGTCTGAGCGTGTTGGGGCATGCTAACTCAACACGACAGTATGCTCCATGTGTGCCGCAGCAGAAGAATGCAGTTATTAAGCGGAGCACCTGCAGGCAGAAGCACTCTCCTACCACTAACCAGAAGACAAAGTAGCCAGAAAAGCCCCGAGTGGGCCGAGCAGCGAGCTCTAATGTGCTGCTTTTATTCATCACGGCCCCGCGTCCACTGCTGCACCGCCGCGAGGGACAGTGAACGATTCGGACTATTCAGCCTCATTACAGAGTCATATTAATATTTAACGGGCTGAAATTGAGAAATAACGAGGTAATTGATGGCATCAAAAATGGAAGTGCTTGAACTCTATTGTATTATTTAAATATTTGTAATAGTGTCGCAATTACGGCGAAAGAAATGCATCTGAAAATGCAATATGGTAAAATATTTAAGCCCAATAAGTCGAAATAGAAAAGCATGGTTACAGTGTTCCGACAGAGCTTTAAATCACATCCCTCGAAATTTAATTACAGATATAAAGAAAAAAAAATCTGATTTGTTGGCCCTACTGTGGAAGATTTTCTCCCGCAGAGCATAAAGCTCTGAGTCAGATGTGTGAAATATGAATTTGCATTGAGATTTCTTAACAGGCACACGTGAAGATTATGCGGAAGGTGCTTCACATTACGGCTCTTTCTTAAAAGCTCTGGGTTGAGGTTGCCTGTTTGTGCTGATCCGAGACCTGCGGCTGTTGCTTTACTCATACCTCAGACTTCATAAGAGAGACGATGAATGCAGATCTCAGATCAGCGTGAGCTGGAGTGGGCTAATAAGATAGTAAGAGAGAGAAAGAGAGAGAGAGAACGATGGTTAGTGAGCGTGGTGAAAGTTCATGTATCTTCTATCTGTTCCTCTTCGATAGATAAAGTGCTATCTATATTACCAGCTCTGAGCTGTTCAGCATGCCTCTTTTCATTGTTCTGTAGTCTGATGTCAAAGGGTATTTTTTGTGAGGTCTTGTTCGTGTATGTATGCATGCACGCATGCAAAAAAAATAAATTATAATAATAGTTATGTCAAAAGATTAATCACAATCGCAGTTTTTGTTTTGATAATATATGAGAGTGTAATGTGTATATTTATTACACATATATAAATACACACACATACGTGTATATATTTCAGATAAATAGGTTCATATATTAAAAAGATTTATTTATAATACAAATTATATGAATATAAATATAGACATGTGTGTATTTATACTGTATGTGTGTATGTATATATACATCATAAATATAGACAGAACACACATATATATTATGCAAACAAAAACTTTTATTTTGGATGCGATTAATCAATTCATTTTTGACAGAACTTAAAAAAACAGTGAAGTCTAATTCAGAAATTAATGGTTCTTGATTCTGGTTTGATTCTTTTGAATAAATCAGTCATGAGCAGCTTAAATTAATTTTTTATAAATTTTAAAAATATAGATATGTAATATTAATAATAGATGTATTTAAAAAAAAAATATATATATATATATATGTGCGTGTAAACAAATACATATTGTAAAAATGGCACTTTATGTGAATTTTTTTTTTTTTTCAATATATAATTTAGGCCATTTATTGTGGAAAGGCATCTAAAACTGCTACGAAATTAAATTTTTCCTAACACTTTAACATTTACCTTTTAATACCAGACACACAAAAAATCAACAAAGAATCCAACAATTTTACATGTGCTTTTAAACACTTATTTATGTGAGTAGATTAGAGAAACACACAAAGTCCCAATAAACAGCACATTCTGATCTCTCCTTTCAAAAGTGAAATGGACTATTATGATTTAGTATGTTTTCTGGACTGAGACCTATTTCCCCAACTTTTTTGTTTCTTCGACTTTTTATTCTTCTTTTATTCCTCAGTGTTACCTTTTGTTAAGCGACCTTGAGCTTGTGGAAAAGCACTACAAAAACCTCCTCTTCTTGTAGCATATTCTTCTTCTTTTAAATTGTTTGCAGAAGAAATCGAGACTCTTAGAGGATGCCAGACCTTGGATGATGTATATCAGATGGTGTTCTCGTTGTCGGTTGCTATAGTACCATAAATTAGTTCCACAGACAACAGTATTGAGCACCCAACTCTGGGTGCTATGCGTTTGCTCACAACGCTTATCTCTGACAGCAGATAAAACAACGAGAGCAAGAAGAGCAGCACTAACGAGCAGTTCGTTAGTCATTGGAGACAGAAAATGTAGAAACAGCCTTACAGGAACATCCGTTTATTTACCGGATCATTACCTTGAGATTGATAATATCACAAAAAAAGATTTGACACAAACATACGGGCACGTGCATTAAGAAAAAAAAAAAAAGATCATGAATTTGATTTGTTTTGAGGCACCATAAAAAGCCAGCGCACAGAAAAATTGCAAACAGCTGCCGGCACACCTGTAGCATGTCTCATTTTTCAGCACAGATTTGCCGGCTGCTTGACTTAGAGGGCGTAATCGGACTCTGAAAGCAACACAAATAACACTGATATGAAGTCTTGTGCGCTGGAATCAGCCTTACAATAACAGTCATAATACAAATTGTGAAATATGACCCTGCTGTGTCAATACAGGGGCATATACAGAGATATACTGAATGTCATATATAATTACTGATCTCTTAATTACAGAAATAGAAAAGACCAAAACATGAGAATGCTCAACTATGTTGGGCCAATCTTTAAAAATTATTTTTTATTTTTGTATCAGTATTATTTCAGTATAATTGGGTTACTATCATTTTTTACTACTATTTTTGTTAGTAGTTTTAATTAGATTTTATTGTAATATTTTTATTACATTTAATATTTGGCTTTAGAAATGTTGTATCATTTATAATTGTATTTTATATTATTTTTAATGGTCAATATAATTTGTACACATTATATTTCAGTAAGTTGCCCAAAAAATAAGTTTTGATATTATATTAAGTTAATGATTATTTTATTTAAAGTAGCAAAAATGTATAGTTTTAGTTTTAGTTAACTATAATTACCGTCATGTATCCATCAGGCCGTTATTATATACAACTCTCCAATTTGTCTTTATTTGTATTTATTTATTTTTAATTAGTTTTCAGTATTTTTACATTTAAAATTAGATATGCAACTTATTTTTATTAATAAAAATCTTATATTATCGTTTTAATACTATTGCTTATTTTACTATCACAGTTTGTAATTAACTTTTGTTGGTGCTTCATTTAAAATGAGATAATAATTGCACAACAAAACTTAAAAAAAAAATATATATATATATAATAATTATACAGTAAGATATTTACCACATTTATCGTAAGATGCTTATAAGATTTAGTTATAATGGGAACATTTGCAAGATTACGGGGCTAATAATAATAATTATTATTATTATTATTATTATCATTATTATTTCTTGTTTTTGCTATTATATTTATTTCTAATATTAATTTATTTTTTATTATTATTGTCTTGGTTTAAAGTTTTTTTTTCCCCCAATTTGTTTTAATAATTTATGCACCAAAGAGCTAAGTAAACAAGTGTACAAAGGAGTTCTGGGTAATAAAAAAAAAGGATTTCAGATCATTTTTAGATGAGAATGCGAGGAATCCATCCTAAACGAGCACACGGTGCCTGACTCTGTTGATCTGTGCTGGTGAAATGACACAGATGAGTGTCAAACCACCACGAGCGCACAAGAGAGACACAGAGAGAAACACTAATGGACTGAATCCAGCCACTGAATTTGCCAGTCCCCAGTCTAAATAGATGGCCAATTTGTAAAATCGTCCGCCTGAACATAAGCATCTTGGGCCACTTTAATTGGTCAATTTCCCGCTTGTATTGAGTGCCCGGATTGATTTATTGCCTTTTTTAAGAGGCCGTAGGGACCCCGGCGAGAACAGCTGTGCCAGACGGCAGACGCATTTGCAGCGTTGTTGGGAAAACAAGGAGGTGAGCGTCGAACATCCAGCAGCAGCAGACGGAGAGGAGCAGATATTTGGGGGGGAGGTGCTATAGTTCAGGAGTAGGAAATATAAGCTGTGAAATAATAGCCTGAATAATATACACTGAATTCTGTAGTAATTATTGTAATTAAAACAGTGCTACGACTTCCTATTTGGCTGTTGCTGTTGTTATTATTAGTGTCTAGGGAAGTGGGAAATAACACAAAAGAATAAAGGATTAAAGAAAAATTAAAGATGTTTTTGAACCAAAATGACATAAGTAAATCAAACAACGTAATAAATGCGTATAAGAAAATCTTTAGTGACGAACGATGTCCAATGAAACAAACACAATAATGATATAAGCTTCAAAACTAAATGTACTAAATATTTAGAAATGTTTAAAAACTGAACGGACGAGACGTGAGCGGAGCTGAAAGTGGCTAATTCGTACAACCACACTCGTACAAATTCTTTTTTGCTAAATTGTACGTATTTTACGCGTTGCAAATTTGTATACACTTGTATGAATGTCCTTCACCTAAACCCACCCCTAAACCTACCCGTCACTGGGGTTTAGATAAATCGTACAAAATCATACGAGTGAGGTTGTACGAATTAGTATGAATTAGCATAAATTTGCCACCTTAAACGAATACGTATAAATTGGTCATGTGAGTTGGATTTATCTCAGTTTATGGAAAAGCTGGATGTTAACTTTTGATTCGTCGTGTGTTTCTAAACTTGTTGTGAGTATAATATAATGTAAAAAGATGTCTGTCAAACAGTGATTATATTATTAAGATTTTAAAAACTACATCTAGCAAACAATATCTCCAATACCGTTGGACGTAAAACACGTAACTTTTTGACGCGATCGACCCAACTTCAATCAGTTTTTTGCCAAACTCATGTTTCTTACGTTTCACATCAAATAATGCATAAGAAAAAAAAAATTATGGAAAATAAAGTGGATGGGATCATGAAGGGTTATGGAAGTAGGAAAGTCATTATCATTGTACCAATAAGATGCCATCCTTTTAATAATTTTAAGTAAAATGATCATTTACATTCAATACAGTATCATTTCATCCTGTTCTGTAATGTACTAGTGAGGTGCAGATATTTGCCACTGTTTTCACTAAGTAGTATACATAGCATCTAACTGCTATTTACACTTATTACACGTTTACAGAGTGTAAATCGAATTAGCGCTATTTCCACTTAGTGTAAATAGCAGATCGCTAAGAAAATACTACTGCAATGCATCTAATCGATATTTACAGTGTAAATAGCATCCATTGCTGTTTGCACTTAGTTTAAATAGCATTTATCTTTATTTGTCCACTGACTTTTTAAAATGGTATCTGAAGCAATGCATAATGCTATGCTGTATTTTCACATGACCTCATTAAGTATGTTTTTTTGTCATTCACAGAGTAGTGTTCACGTATCCATGGTTTGACCGTTGCAACACTTTACTTAATTTTGTGTAAAACATCTTAACTTTTTGTCGTCTAAACCTGTTTGTCTTTATCAGAAGATAGGGAATATATACTGTATATAAACTAAATAATGTATTGTTATTTTTTAATACCTTTAATACATTTTAGCTTTAAAAATTTTTAAGCTTAAACTAGGGATGCTCATTTCGGTTATTTCTCGTAACCGACAACTGTGGCTCGTCCACCGATTATTAACTGTTAACTGACAACATTATTTTAAATGAGAATTGAATTCAAAGGAAAAGCGCTTGTGACCCGTTAAAATAGTAATATTAACATCAACGATGGCAACGTCCACAAAACTAAGTCTTACCACTTTCTGACATGACACGAGTCCAATCGAGGCGCGAGTTCTTTCATCAAACCTTCATTAACTGACAGCAGCTTTGCGCGGAGAGCGGAGCATACAACAACTGTATTCTGCTGCTGTGTGAATGTGGCCAATAAAATCAGATTTTTGTTTGTCAACACAATTTTATATAGGCTATGAGTAGGTAAAATACTGTAATAAATAAATAGATAAAATGACCTTCTAAACTGTTTATCTCATTGTATAAATTGGTCAAACTTCAAATTGGTCTGTTAACGGTTAAACAGTTAAAATGAGCATCCCTAGCTTAAACGCTCATTCCTTGTTGCGTGGAAAAGAGCGACCAGCACATTATTCGAAATTTCCAATTGTTTTGTTCAATTCAAAATAGTTATACAACATTGGAATGCTGACAAAGCTTTCATTTTGGGTCAACTATCTACAGTTATGTATATTGGTGTATGTGTGCGTATACTGCAGAAGTAGCATGATCTGAACATAGTCAAAGAGAAATGAGTGATGAGGAGAGATTTAAACGCGGAAAAGAGAAGTAAAAGGGAAAAAAGACCAGGAGAGCCAATGAAAATAACAATAGGCAAGATGAGCGGAGGTCGAGACAGTTGGCAGGAGTAATGTCTGCTGTCTGGCAGAGGCAAAGAAGAGATATATTTCAGCAAACAGACCTCTGCGAGCGTGAACCTAGTCTTGAAGGAGAGAGACAGGGCTTGATTAGTGTATTGTGATGATCGTACAAGGCTGTTGCTGATTGCGAAGGGAATTTTGCAAAGAAGCGTTCTGCGGTGTGTTTGTGAAGTGGAAAGTTGGAGGTTATGGAGTGGCACGTCTGTCAGACTCTGATGGGTCTCCATCAAATCTGATATGATCTCCTCTCAAAAGCCCTCATGAATAATCAGAGAGCATAGTGGAGAAGTGTAAAGTGTTATTGTGATTTCTGATCACCGTTGTTGTTTCATTTGTGGCACCCGTTACATAAGATCACCCCAGGAACATGCGCCATGAATGGAGAAATGGTTGGAGATCTCCAAATTTTTTTAAAAACGTGTGCTACCCGCTCACTCTTTTTCTATTGCTTTGTTGTTACTAAGTTACCATTTTAAGGCATCATAGATGCACTTATAGGTTATTCTAAAATGTAGTTATCTTAATTACGCTGCATCGTGAGATGTTCACAGATGTATTTGAGATATTGACATGGCATCAGCGTTTACTTGTGAGATCCTGAAAAAATACATTTTAAAAAGCCAAATTCAAAGCAATAGTTTTGCATTGGTAGGCTTATTAGAGTGTTGTGCTTTGGACATGCTAACCTCAATCTCTTTTGAAATCAATTAGGAGTCAAGTCTCATGTGTAGGGGCCAATTTGTTTGATGCATGAAATCATTCAGTGGCATCTCACTCGCTTTTGCAGCAGAGCTTTTATTTCATTTTTCTCCTCATCCTCGTCAAACAATGAGATATTTAACTTTTTGAAATTTTTTAAACAGTGGTTTAGCAATGAAAAATAGCCGTGATGGGTTAATGGACAGCCCTTTAAGCACATTCACAGACTACCTCCTTTCCTTCCTTGCATGCCTAACATTACTTTTTCCCCTTTTTCCTCTGCTTTTATGTGGTTTACATTTCATTAGAAGTCACG
>JAUCMU010000053.1:11927397-11938343 GCA_032275025.1 Enteromius treurensis | reverse complement strand
TATGCAGCCTGAGCCGTGCGCGACTGAACGAATCACTCCCACGAGACGACTCGTTCTTCCTGAGTCACATTAAAGATCCGTTCAAAATTAACGAATCGTTCAAGAACAACCCATCACTAGTCTTGAGAATTTCTGACCATCGCCTGATTGTCTATGCGCTTAGTATACAGCAAATGGCCATTTTAATTAAAATGTAAGTTTAATGCCTCAAATAGGCTACCGAAATATCGCGGTTCACATGGGTGTGCCGAACCGAGCAGGGCGAACGGAGCGGTTCGATAAACCACCGAAAACCGTTGCATCCCTAATATTTACAGTGCTCTGTTCTGCAGAGTGGAGACGGAGTGGATAGACATTCTGGATTTTGCCGTTCGCTCGTTCGTTACAGTGTCAAAACACCTCACAAAATGCTTGTGATGTGAACCATATTTACATTACATTTCAGGCTCAGTATTCAACGACCTTAATACTCATAGACAGATCCAGATATTTACAGTGAAAATACATTTTAGGCATCTTTGATAATTTACACTATGAACAAGCACTGATTTGCCTCAAGTTATTTACCGTATACCAAGTATAACCTGTTCCTCCGAAGCGCTCATTCTGCAATAGTTTGTACAAGTTCATAATGACTGATGCTTTCACAGAGATGTACGTTTGAGTCTGAATTATGTCATTCCCTGATCCCATTCCCCTCTCTCTATAGATTCATCCCTATTGTATTATTTCATAAAAAGGCAGACACCTCAAAGAAAGCATTCCATGTATTGTGCAGCAACAGTAAGTACATACTTGGGCACATACGGTCTCCACTTGATGCCCATGTAGACACAGGCAGACGTTTGTCCCTCTCTCATAGGCTGGCGTTTCTCCGTTCCACAGGTGCAGTTTAAATGATACAGCGTCTTGTAACCTTGCCCGTCTCGCACAATCTGCTAGCGCTGTCCCAGGGGTGTACGCTGACCCTGCCTGCCCCGGCCGCCTCTACTCATGTTCTGCCGATAGATCATCGCTTTCCTTTCTCTCTCAACGCTTCTGTTTGCTTTTCAAATGGCCAATCAATGAACTCTTACTTCATCTCATTGACCTCTGGATAATTCAAGCCATCTCCACAGTCCTGCTTGGGGAAAACCGTCCTCCCTTTCTCTCATTCATTCTTTTTCTTACCGCTGCTCTCTCTCTCTCTCTCGATCACCCCTCCTCCTCCCTTTACCCCAGACAGCAGGGCTGCAGCTTTGTGTTGCTTATTGTTCAGCCTGAAGGAATTAATGTGCTGCGAAATTAGCATTTTATCGGACTGCAGATACAGTAAAGCAGGTAATTAGAGATGGGGTGCGGGAAGCAGCCCAGGGAGCTGTAGAGGATTCCTGTAAAGGAACAGAGGTAAGGGACAAGTAGAGTTAGGGATATCTAAAATAAGCACTGCACTGACACTATAGATCACTACGGTTTTAGTCATTACGAGGGATGATTTTATTAGGCTAATTTGATCATTGTTGTCTTTTTTTCTAATGTGGTTAGTCTGAAAAATGTATGGGCCCAAAACAGAACCCTGAGGTACACCAAAGGCGTACAGCTTCAATTATTAACGTTTCTTTGTGTAATTGGGTAACACATCACACTTTTATTTCGATACAGTGGTATAAGTAATTTTTTAAGTCTTAGCTGAATAGATATGGTATCCGTATCCACAATATGGATATGTTTGTAGGGAAATAATGTCTGAATAAATAGCTATTATATATTTAATTTTATTTGTTTGTAACTTTTGTTTGACTTCATTGTATGTATAGAATTATAATGATATATTTTGATTTACATTTAAAGCTGCTACAAAATAATTTTAGATTTTAGAACAGTTATTTTAGTAGCAGGCTTACTAGTAACCAAAACAACATGAAAATGAAAAGGGTCATACAACATTTATTTTGACCTTTTGAAATGAATGGCCAGAACATGTAGGATATGTTCTGAAGGACTGGATATTTTAATTTTAGCAAGAAATAAAAAAATAAAAAAAGCTTATTTCATTTTTGAACTGTTTATATAAATCAACCTCTCAACAAGCTTATCCGTTTATCTTGAACTACTGTGAATAATACAGCACACAATTTATAATATAATATTCAGTGTAATATTACACGTATATTTCGTGTTATAAGCATATATGATATAGTATGGGATTATCTTCTGTGGGTTGTGATTGGCCGTTATTGGTCGTAGGCTGTTCTTTAGTGCCAGTTCGTCTTTGTGTTCTATGCGTGGATGGATAAGGCTTTCGTCTAATGGCTCTTAGCTTTTTTTCTGACTTTTAGACACAGATCTTCCTGCTTATCTCTCTTTTACATTGGAACACTGATCTCCAGATTTGGTGGCAAAAACATCGATATCATCAGATTCCTAGAAGCATGTATGATGGGTTGTTTCCCCAAGCTTTCGTTTGCAGTAGTCCTCCTTCGCTCCCTAAGAAATTGTGATCTCTGATAAGGATTTGCGGGTGTGGGGGCGTGGCTTAATTTCCATGCAGGTCCAGAGTGAAGAGTATTAGCGCTCTCACATTAGTTCCTACTGGTAGTTTTCTTATAAACTTCCATGGTTCTTCTTCGCCTTCACCGTATGAGGTTAAGATCACAGGCAGGAAGTCCACTGATAATGACTCTCCATATTAAGGCTCTGAGAGTTGAGTCTGCTCCCAGCAGCAGGGGCTGATGGGTCCAGAAGTGCCCCTGGACCTTGGACAGACCTGGCACTTGCTGACTAGCCTCTGTCCAGTCCTCTCACGTCCCCCGAGGAGGCAGAGGGAGTGTGAGGGCTGTTTGCAGTCTGTTAAGGGCACCGTGTGTCTCACATAGACAGATGGGCCTCTCTTTCCTAGCTCTCAGCGCAGTATACTGTAGGTCAGAAGCCATGTTCTTAAACCAAGTAGATGTTCAGGGAAGATCCTGGATCACTCTTATTACCCATTGTTGAAGGTTCCAGATGAGAACCAGCAAGGTCAGTGAATGCCTATTGAGAAAGCACATGTGCATCGGCCAGACGTCTGCAAAAGACTGTATCAAGTGGGAAGCATTCTGTTCTATTTTTAAACATACATTTTGTGTGAAAAAATCTGATTAACATTGTAAATATAGTAGATAAACATGGTACACTGTCTCATTACTATCAATTTATTTTAATTTTGTAATTAGAGAGACAAATGTAACCATTTTAAATTGTTAGTTAGTTATGTAGCATAAAACGAAGCTTGCAGTATGCAAATAATATGTCTGTTTTCATCATTCATTCAAGTCTAATCTGTTATTTTAAGAAACAATAATCAATTCAAAATGTTATTTTTTTTTCTTTTTCTTTAATGGTAAATATGTTTTTCCTAATTAAATCCAATATTCATTTCTAACTTGCAAGCAACAACTGAGTAGGCAAAATTTCCATCCCTGTTACTCATTTTATTTTGTGTCTATTTAGTGTTTTATGTTATGTATTATTATTATTATTATTTATTTAATTTATAAATTAATGTATTAATTTTCAATTTCTAGATGGTATCAGAATCAATAAGTTTAAAACTGTATTCAGGATTTAAAATGTCCCAATTGGTAGCTAGTAACCAAAATGAATAGAAAATACAATGGCTGGTATAAAATGTATTTTACCCTTTTTGATGTAAGTATTTAATATTTCCTAAGAGTTAATTTAATTTATTTTTATCAGACCATTACACCAAAAAAGTTAATTAATTTTGTTTTAAGCATTTCTGGCATTATTTTGTACTCTGTTTGTGAAAAGTGGTAATGTCGATTTTACATCCGCTTTGGACCTGTTACATACAGTATACTCCACATTTTCCTTTTACTAGCTGTTGTTCTGCGGTTAATCACATGGCACAGTTCTCTTTGAAAATTAACCAGAATACATTCATCACATGCAGCTTGGTAAATGAGCACATTTGTATGTGCTTGGCCTGGTGCTTCATGGTCAGCAGGTAACAGTGTTGCTGACTCCTTAGTCCTGATCAGGGCCTACAGGAGCGTTTGATAGCTGGCGCTGGGAGGTCGGAGGCTCTAATCCCACAGTTCTCTCTCCCTCTGCTTTTCTGAGTAAAGACAGCATGACTTTCACCACCCAGAGAATTGCATACAATAAGAACATTATCCCCGAAAGAGAACTGAGGTGACACTTACGGATAGATAGATGGATGATACCTCTGCTTATTAAATTTGTATCCTATGCAGAGAGGTAGGGGGGTCACATGGAGCCATAAATGATTAGGTGCTATAAAGGGAAAGTTATGTAAATATATAAAATGTGTAGACATATATGCAAATATATATTTAATTCTGGTGTGTGTGTGTGTGTGTGTGTGTGTGTGTGTGTGTATACACACTAGAATTCAAAAATGTTATATTATTATACATATAAATATATATATATATATATATATTTTTTTTTTTTTTTTTTTTTTTTTAATTTGGGGCTAGTAAGATGTTTGTGGAAGAACTCTCACCAAGGTAAAAGCAGAAATACATTCAAATATTATGAGATTTTAAAATGACTGTTTTGTATTTTAATATAGTTAAAAAATGACATTTATTCTTTTATTGGCTAAGCTGAATTTTCAGCATCATTACTCCAGATGTCAGTGTCACATGATCCTCCAGAAATCATTTTAATATGCTGATTTGTTGCTCAAGAAACATTTCTTCTTTTTATAAATGTCTTTACTAACTAAAATGAATTTGACCCTTTTTGCCTGCCTATCAAAGTCAGACTTGTGCAGTGTTTTACATTCAATTTCTTGTAGCCCAGCCTGAGTTTGCATATTAAAATCTTTAATGTGCTTGTAATTTTTTGTGATAACAAAAGAGTGCATTTTACGCTGTACTGTAGCCTGACAAAAGTTCTCAATTTAAGCTAGTTAATAGCTTTGAAGCAAGCCAGAGGCAGTTGATCATTAATTCAGTCATTCTAAAGGTTGTTTTTCTAACCATACGACTCTTTGTATAGGTTGCAAGTCACCTTTCTTTGGTTTATGGGTGAGTTCTAGAGTTTGTTTTGAAGGGGAGGGATGGGCAGCGGTAACAGCATGTTATTCATTTTAATGGAGGTGTTGCGAGTTGAAGCCGGTGTGCAGATTACAGGCTTTGATGCCTGTCACCATCTGGATGTTCATGTTTATAAATGATGCTATTGTCATGGATGCCGGCCAAAAGAATCAATAGAATATGAACCCACCTTGAAAATCTAAAATTAGCTGTTATTTGAGGTTAATCAAGGACCCGCTTCAATCTGAAAGCATAGATGAACTTGGAGTCAAAAAAGTGCTTTTTCTTTTGTCTCACACCAATGATGTTTGATAAAAAAGAACTTCAAATTGATCTGTGATCACTCGCCTGCCTCGATTTAGGACGCAAAAGCCATCCCTGTGGGCAGGCAGTGATGTTCGGAGCTTCAAACCATCCCTTTGCTAGTCCGAAGAAAATCTTGTTCTTGTCAATGTTATGCAACGCCTCGGTCGCATTTATTTTGTGGAATCTGCCGGCAAACCCCTTGCGCTCAACACTTCCAAGTTGAACCGAGGCCTTGTTTGCTTTGTGCTAGTCTCGAGGTCTGTTTGAAGACCAAGCATTGGGGGTTTGGAGGACATGCACTGGGAGAATATTCTGAGGGCAGTGCAGTCAAGGGGTTGCAGGTAAGAGAGTAAACACTGCCCGGGGGCTGCACTTATTGCTTTAGTTAGCAACAAGCCAGCAAATTGTTATGTTTACGTTTTACTCTGCAGGGAGAATCCAGTCTTTAGACAATCCAGCAAGATGTGAGGCAGATGTGCTGAGATTAAGGAAACTGCGCTTCCGTTCTGATTTTAAGAGCGGTTTACGCTGGAAAATGCAGGTGCCCCTTGCATTATTAATTCTCTTGCGGGAGATCTGAACAGTCATAATTGCTGTGTTTAAAGTACTAATGAAATTGTAAAGGCATTTATGAAATAACCGGAAGGGTTCCCCCTCAGTGGTCGAATCATTCGAGGCACTCTGATATAGTGCAACCGCTTGTGATGTTAAAGACATAACTCTATGAGGCACACTTTTCAAGTCATCAATCTGAGAAGAAAAAGCGGTTGGATTCATGTACTAGTTGTGACGCATTACACTCAAGGCATGTATGGTAGACCCCTACTGCATTTTTTAACAACTGTGAAGATCCTAAACAAAAACATATGAGCTTGAGTAGTTTTATTAGTTTGTTTTTATAATATAAAATGTAATATTATAGTCATTTATTTTAGTTTTTGTAATTTGGTTCTTATTTTACTTATTGCATTAGTTATTATATATATTTTTTGTATAATATAAGTGTGTTCTGTGTTATATATGTGTTATATTATGTATATAAAAATATATGCATGCACATACTGTATATATTTTGAAAATTTTACATGTACTAATCTTTTGAGCTTGATTTCAATTAAAAATTGTAATTAAATTGTTTTATTTATTATCAACTGAAACTGTAAATTATATATATATATATATATATATAAATGTATTAACTTTCATATTGGATGCGATAAATCACAATAAATCTTTTGAGCTTGATTTCAATTAAACTAAAACTATTATTATATTAAACTATTACATTTTATTATTTAAATGTGTTATTGTTTGAAACTGTGAATAATATTTATATATACATACATACACAGTGTATATATATATATATATATATATGTGTATCTATATATACAGTATATGTATATTATAAAAGCTACACTTGTCTTTCGTTTGGAAAGTTTGAGAACACCTGTATGTCTGGAGCCTTAGACAAACTGTATGCTGCAGAGAATGGGTTTAGTTTTGAGCAGATATTTATTTTGACAGCAGTAGCGAGAGACGGAGAAAGGTAGATGGTTAGGAGTAGCTGAGGGTGGGCAGCCGAGTGACTCGGTGCTGGATGCTGACAGGTGAGCTTGTTCCCGCTGGCGGGCCGAAGCGGTGGCACACAGATGGATTTCACACCTGTCCTTCACTTCAGACCCTGTGCTGAGTTCATTTCTCTCTCGCTATCATACCTACACAAATTACTTAAAGTTACCATTGCAACCGTTCGTTTAGTTCAGAGGTTTAAGTGTTGCGTTGCACGTCTTTAGTTTTTGTCTCAAGGTGACTCCTAACACCTTGGCTAGTAATAAGTTTCTTTAACTTAAACACTGAAGAGTTTATTATCTGTGTTACCAAGGAGACATCCATAAGATACATTGAAACACGCCATCATCTGTGATAAGTTCAATATAGTGATAGCCACGCCCCTAACTCACTCCATTGGTTAAGCCAATTGTTACTATGTCAGGCTGGTCGGATTATTCAAAAAAAGCAGAGCAATGTTTTGAAAACAGCTCTGTATTAGCTGTTGTCTCTGTATGTGAGGCTGAAACCGTATTCAGTCATTACAAAATGCACACTTTAACTTTAAATGTACTGCAATTCGTTCCGTTTTCTTTCTTTTTTCTCCAGAACAGAAGCATTTATTTGAAATATAAATATTCAATCAACATTATATAACCACTTTTGATGAGTTTAATGGATCCTTTCTGAATAAAACTATTAATTTCTTTCACAAAATTGCAGAAAAACTCTTATTAACACTTTTGAATAGTACTGCCTGTACAGTATATATACATTTTCTGTCAAGGAAGGTGACAGTCTACTTTGAGTGATACCTACCTTCAACCAATGTATCATAGTTTAATTCCTTATTTTAGATTTTTTTTTTTAAATCTCTTATCTTATTAATCTTTAAAAAAGAAAAAGAAGGGTATTTTTGCCCTGGAGCGGTAGAAGTGGAATTTGTATTTAGTGGATTCTTGCTCCCTAATGACTCGAGTTAAATGAGCTCAGAGTCTGGCTGAATGCTCTATAATTGTGATGAGTCTTTTTACCTCGGAACAATTAAAGATGCACACATTCTGTGGAGACTGTTGTCGGACAGGGAGAGCTGAACATGTGCAGGGACATCCGTGCAAACACCCAGTAGCTTTACCCACTGTCCCTTGTTCCTGTCGACACAGGTACCCACCAACATAATTGATTTATTACAGCTTCCTAAAGCTCTAACATTTTTGTCTTAGAGGATCAGTTCACCCAAAAATGAAAATTCTTTCATCATTTACTCATATTCTTGTCTATCCAATCATCAATTATTTTCTTTCTTCTGTGGAACTCAGATGATGATATTTGGTCCAGACAACGAGATTTATCGTATGGGCAGAACAAGAATTTTCTTCAAAGCAGTGTCATAGAAGAACCATTCTCCAAAGAACCAAGAAAAGATCTCATGGATGTTAAGGATTCTTTGTGGAACACCGTTGATTCCAATAAAAAAGTTTTTTAAAATTAAATGCCTTCCATCAATTCTCTATGGAAGCCCATTTTTGCCACTGGATAAAAAATACAAAAAAAGTTTTTTGTGATGTTTTATCTTACAATTGTAACATTTTTCTTAGAATTGCGAGTTATAAAGTCAGAATTGTGTACTGAACATATCAGTATTTCCCTCTCAAAACTAGACTTTATAATTCGCAATTGCAAGTTAATATCTCACAATTCTGAGATAAAAGTCAGAATTGTGAGATAAAATCACAATTTTTATTCAGTGGTGGAAACAGGCTTCTATAATTCTCATTGTACATTTCAGACCACATTTGCTGGTCTGAGATCAGATTCTCACTGGTGTAATATCAGATACATCCTCTATGTCCAGAGGGCAGATCTGTTCTGGAAACGGCTCTTCTACTTCTAAAATGCCTCATGAATACAGACTCAGATCAAAGCTGGCCTGCGCTGTGGAGGAATTGTACGAATGGAGAGAACGAGGGATGCTTAATGGATGAGTGGCAGAGGTAAAGAAGCGTGTCTGCCTCTGAGCCCAGACGAGAGGCGAAGAGAAGGAGATGGAGTAATAGGTCGTTCAGGGGGTCAGGCCATGCGAATGCAAATATTTATACAAGCGATTAAAAACCCTCTCGACTGCCGCCCACTCTTTTCAAATAAAGAGCCCCGTCTCCAAACGCTTCATCTCCTGAAGGCAAGGCTGACGGAGGGAACAGGAAGGGAAATTTGTGCGGGAAGAAAAAGCCCAAACAAATGGTGACGTAAATGTGAGTCACTCGCCTTTTTTGCCATTACAATACAGAGATTAGAGCAGTGGGCTCTTTTTTGGGATGCGGATCTCATCCGTTTTTCTTTTCATAGACTTTCATCCCATCAGCCAACAAGCCCAAGAAATTTCACACTGTCACAGCCATTTGCCGAGAGGGTCAGATTTGTTAATCTCACTAGTGATGATCTGAATCGTGATGCACCATTCTGCAGTGTTTTACTTCAAATGAAAATAAAATAATATACATACAAATATATTTGTCAGCTGTTCTATGTTTCTATGTTAAGATCATCTAGACAGACACATTTGACCATTGCGCTCATATTTGGTGTTGCGCTTAACACAAGTCAGCTGTGGTTACCAGAATAATTAAAAACTATAAACACATTTACGGCCAAAAATTGCAAATATTACAGTATAAAACTGTAATTTACAAACCCCAAAAATGTATGTTAACCAATACATTTCATGATCAATCATTTCACATCAATGTGGAGTGTCACGCAGGGAATTCTGGGAATATCATTTTACAGTTTTTGACTGTAAATTATACATTTATTTGTTCTGTTTAGATCTAAGAACTGTGCAATTCACAGCATTTTACTGTAAAACTACATAAAATGTCTGATTAGATGTTTTACAATTTTCCCTGGTATATACTTTAGTACGTGAACTTACTGTTAACCCTCAAAAACCGAGACAGCCCCCTGAGGCTAAAAATAGCTATTGTTTTTAAATGTTTAGTAAATTTAAAGGGTGGTGCGATATATTATCTCTCTGATTTGCATATTAAGAGGCACCGAAGTAGACTTGATTATGTCATCACATTTTGAAAACATTGATTTGTCAGAGAAGTCCAATGCATTTCGTTCCTCCGAGCCAAACAAACTGTCTCACATTCAACCAATAAACATAAGTTTTGGTCTTTTGAACCACCATTGAGGGGCTTTCAATGGAAATTTGAAGGAGCGCAAAGTGAAAGTAAAATATATCGTGCACATATATTTGCACATGTTTTATGCATATGTAGACATGTCACTGATTTTGTGTGTAGTTTGGGAATCATTTGCACTGTTTGTATTTTTGTAGCAAAGGACAATTTGTTCAATTGCTTTCACTGTTAGCGGCACAGTTTGTGTTTATTGTCCATACTCAGATTTCCGGCGAAAAAAAAATAAAATAAAGAATTACTGTGACTTTTCTACTTTGTTTTGTTATTAGATAACACTGTTTCCATTTTCTTTCTCCCTAAATGTTATTGGACGTCTATATTGGTAGTGAACTAAATAGGCCTGTTTTTCACTGAAAGCGCCTATAACGATATTGCATTAAATGGCTATAACTTGCTTGGGGAATGTTATACTGTATGTAGACACAATTTTATTTGGAAGTGTATAAAAAAAAATTGTTGCTTGCGTTTTTCTTAGAAATTTGTAAACTTATTACAGTTATTAACCTATTAACAGAGATTTTATAGTTTAAATTATTTAACACTTATTTACATTTTTACAGTGTGTTTTTAATTTTATACAGTTCAATTTGAAATTAATTAATTATATAATAAGTACAGTATATAAAAGCTAAATATTCGTTGAACAATCAGTGAAAATGCTTTGCATTATATTATACTTTTATTATAATTACTTTTTTATTAGTGCTGTCAAAAGATGAATTGCTAACAATTGCATACAAAATAAAAGTTTTTGCTTGCATAATATCTGTAAGTGTTTTGTGTACATTTATTGTGTGTATATATATATATATATATATATATATATATATATATAAAA
>JAUCMU010000053.1:11871174-11906175 GCA_032275025.1 Enteromius treurensis | reverse complement strand
AACAATAAAATGTAACTATTAATCTCAATTTTGCTAAATAAAAGGATCTGGCTCGCATCAGTCACATGACTGCCATTCACCAATGCTTGCCCTTGATGGCAGAGCACGCTCGTTTCGAGCCGGGTACGGACTTAAGCACCCGGTGCATCATGGGTATTTCTTTAGGGTTTACTTATTTTTGTGTCATTTAAGCAAGACAGTTGGGTTTTTGTATTAGCGATGTTATGTGTGTTTATGTTTAAGTTAGTTTGGGTGGGTTTGGTTCATTTGCAGCCCTTTTATATAAAAGTGTAACTGTTACTATCATGGAGAGAGATGTATAGGGGAGTCACTTGTTGATATTACCCTTTGTTTGAGAAGTTTACTGATGGGAAGTCTGGTTCGTTGTGTGGAGTATCGTTTTTTTTTTTTCGGTAAAAAAAATGGTTAAAAAAACGTTACATATTAGATTAGTCATGAATATGAGTTGCTGTTATTTAGCCTGCTAACTGCCCCCTTTTTTAACTTTGAGCACCCGCCCCTTTATACGTCTCTGCACGGCACTGGTGTACAACCTTACCAGAAAAAGCGAGATCTACTGGCAAAGAATCAATTTGCGTTTTCATTCAGACCAACACGAAAAGACCAACACCTGGGCAAGCAATATGCCAATTTTTCATTTTGACGTCAACATGAAAACGACTTTTCAACACTTTATTTTGAGAGACAATAACTTTACACAAGGTGCACTTTCAGTTTTAAAAACTTTGCAGGATGTTGTCGTTCACTCATAGCAGTTTATACGCACTGCATAAAAGGTCATTTTCAAAAATCCATAATAGGGTCACTTTGGGTTAGTTTATTCAAAAATGCAAATTTGTTCATTAATTACTCACCCTCATTGCGTTCTAAACCCTCTTCGAAATACCAAGTACCACATTAAAGGCCCAAAAAGGTATTAAGGATATCATTAAAATAGTCCATGTGACATCAGTGGGTCAACCACAACGTTATGAAGCTACAATAGTTGGGGGTTTTTCTGTGCAAAGAAAACAAAAATAATGACTTCGTTCAACAATTTAACCTGCACGCTTTCTCCACCACTTTTTTTCTTTTAAACCAAACCTAGCTACGACAAACTCCACTGTAGTCATTTAGCAAAGAGATAAGAGTTTGTTTCGGTCGTTGGCTGTCCACCTCGCTGGCCCCCCACATCACAGATGTCCAAATAAGTGCAGGATATTGAAGCATTAAGCTTGAACCCCGTTGGCTGGAAAGTGACTTCTCCGATCGACTGGCTTCTGTAACAAGAGCCTCTTTGATCTTCACAGCACACTGGGAAGAGCGCTGGCCGAGCTCTCAGGTTTTAATTATGAAAAACATGAAAGATAGATGCGGAACTAAGTGCCAGGCACAAGCGTGTACAGTAGCCGAAAGAGAGAATTTCTCTTGCAAACATCTTGAGAGATCCTCTGATATTTCCTCCCCTCTGCTGGACCAGAGGGTATGCAGTAATTCTGTGACATTAATTAGAGGATTGACAGACATGTAATTCAGCTAATAGGGAGCTTTATTACCTGAGAGGTTTGCCGAGGCAATTAGCTTTATTGGCCGGTGCAGGATATGGACCAAGCAGACTCTCTGGTCTTCCTCCCGGTTTCACCATTACAGTTTCCTCAATTCAATGAGCTGAGAACAGCACGCTGTATAGGCTGATGTCCCTGCGGATAGCGAGAGTGTGTTTCCTACGCCACTTTACTCAAACACACATACGCAAGACTAGACGTAGTGTCCGACTGGGATTATGAGGGATGTTTAATTCATCTGCACTCAAGCCGCTAGCTTAAAAGTCGGTCTGCTTTACCATTGGAGAGGTGTCTGAGAGATGGGGGGTGGGAAAAGAAAAAACATTCAAGTGAAATGCTCAGGGAGGGTGAGCGCGGTAAACGCTGCCTTTAGATGTGGTCGGGTTTGGAAAGTACGACGACCCACACTCCTCAAGACGACGTTAGCTGCCTCAGAGTTCACACACTCAGTGGCTGGCGAGATGAAAGAGATATGCAAGTGCTTCAGTTGAAATCCACACTGCCACGTTCAGAAGTTGATACATCTGCTGTGCTTTTTTGCCTTTTTGCACTGACATTTTGAGATGAATCAACAGCACTCGCACAGACCCGGGAAAGTCTGGGATGGAATTTCTCAACATGTTCGTTATGAGTCACGAAGTCCGGGCTTTGCAGATGTCTCAACAACCAATTGCGGCTTCGTCAGGCAGTGGATGCAACTGAAGATCATGTGACATCTTGTTGTGGTTTCTCTGCAAGGACAGTTTATTCTGACAAACATGCTTTCCACTGTATCGGTGGAAGCTACTGCTGATTTGTAAACCTATCCATATTTAAATGATTTAAACGTTTTTCCATGACGGTAGGCTGCAGGAAAAAATCCTTGATTTCTGGTCGAACATTGCTATATGTACTTCTCATACTTGACAGTAAATACTAAAATGTGGTGCCTAACTCTTATAACATGAACGATAACTCAAATGATGTGGCTTTTTGACGATAAGCGTTCCATATACTGTTCTTCAGAGATCAGATTTACAATCAAAAAAGTAGACTTGCATTGGGACCTGAGTGGTACCAGAATATCACTAGCTGTGTTTCCATTGCGATTCAGATTAAACAAATTGAAAATACAAGTCCATTTTTCGCTAAATATTTGCAGTGGAGGAACAAAAATATGATTTAGTTGCATAACCGCCCAGAAATCTTGAATAACCATCTATCTTTGCTTAGTAACCTCCCAAAACACTTTAGTAGCCACTTAGTGAACTTCACTGAATCAGCGAATTTCGCTTAGCCATGCTACACTCTTTTTTCTTTTGGAAAATGTATACAAATATTTTCTTAGGTTGGATATACATCCATGCTACCATACTGTTTCTTTCCTTACAGCATAACTGAGGAAAATTTGCATATTTTTGCGCAAGACTGGCTTTGTTCCAACTGTATGACAAAAAGTTACATCTTCATCGCTTAGCCTCCCATACGGTGAGCTATGTCTAGCATGGTAGACACATAGGGATCTGAAATAGCTCTTGGCTGTCAGATATGTTCAGTATGTCTCCATATATTTATGGTGTTTTGTTAAATTAGCTTCATAGAGTGGCGAGGAGTGTGAAGCTGGTTAGAAAGACATAAAACTTAAATTCCTTAGCTGAACCACAGACCGCTGATTTTCTCACACATTCACGCACACACACTGAAAGATTACTACTTCTCTTATGTCCACAATTAGTTAATGCGGCCACAATCTCCGCCCGAGGAGACGACTTTGGTTTGCTAAATAAATAGATAAATTCATTTAATTATTTTGTAGCTTCCTGTCCTGGCCTTTACTCAAGGGCAAATTTAGTTTCTCTCTGTAAAGTAAACATATCTGTGCGCTAAGCAAGGGCTACATGAATGTAATTCTTAGCATGGGAAATATTAGAGAAGGAAAAATATCCAGACATGTCAGTGTAGAGTGTGCATAATTTGTTTTTATGAACATGGCTAAACCGACGGCTTTAGTAGGACGTTCTGTGTCACCGAAGTCCAGTCAAGTATGTTACAGGGTGGTCTTGTTGAATGCTGGGAGCTGTGTTTATGATGGGGGTTCAGATTTCATGGGGAGCTCAGCTGGGGATCACAAATGGATTACTAAGGAATGGGAATGCTGAAGTGTGGGAGAGGACGGGGCCCTCGGCCCCTCTTGAGTCATGTCCGCTAGCTGAACATTTGAAGGAGCTTCATCTGTTCATTCAGAAAGGGTGAGGATTGACAGATTATAGAAGTATTTGCCAACAGATATGACTCCCAATTGAACCTGTTCACACAACAGCTACAAATAACTGAAGTCAATACCTTTTTAGTTGTACAATTACAAAAGTTTAAAATGTTGGGTTAGTCAGTTGGGTTATAGAATAGAAATGTCACTCTGGATTATAACCAAAATAGAGTATGTGTGAACATTTCAAACAGGACTAACAACTGTATTTTGATATTGTGTGAACGTGGCCATCCAGAGATGACCAAAGGGACCTTGTCTGCGATGGTGTGTAGCTTTAGTGGACCACAAGCTAGAGTAGAGTCAGCATTCTGAGGAATAACTACGCGCTATCCGCATTTCCTTCCGATCAGCTCTGGTTACTCTGTAACTCTGGTTACTTTATTCTCACGTGCGCTCCGCTAACGACTCCTGTGCCTGGGCCCGTAATGGTTCTGCTGCGTTGCGGGACCGATTTGGCGTAATCATCGTTTGTTTAAGCACTCGGCTGAATGAGCTTCTGTTGTGCTGCATCTTAGCAATAACAATGGCGCTTATCGTCCGGACTCCCTCCGGTACAATTAAAATTCCGTCGGAGTCTCCAATCTGCCTGCCAGCCATGCCTGCTGTTCATGTGCCCTTCCTGGGCCTACGTCAATCCCCTTTGCTGCTATGTATTATTCACAAGCTACCACACGATTTTAGGGACTTACCTGGAGACTCCTGGGCTTCAGAAAGCAGAAAGATGGAGCAAGGTTCTGGATGTCCAGCTGCATGAATCTTAAACTGACCTCTGGTGGTCTGAGACCTCTAGATCAATGGTTGTAGTAGTGACAGGTCTGATGTGATCAGAAATGCAAGAAAAAACAGAGCTGGGAACCACCGATTACTTCTAGAAATGTTCCTCTTCTCTGTCTTGTGTTTTAGATGATTTGTCTCCACAACAACAAACTTCTGCTCGGTTTCTCTTCATGTTCTCCTTTTCAACGTGACACTACGACAATGTAATTTCTACGTCCTCTAAAACTAATTTGGATGTAAATCTGCTATTTGTGGAGATGTCAGATGGCGAATTGTTCAGTGGGAACCTGTGGAGCTAGCCACGGCGGCTTGATTTTAGTTAAAACCAATTAGAAATGACCAGAAATAACAGCGCCTGGAGATGAAGTCATTTTTCTCTTGAACCTCCCAGGAGAACACAAGGCCTCTCTACGGAGTTCCTTAAGTGTTTTAGAATATTAGGAGGAGAGATGATGAAAATCGTCAAGCTTTTTTAATCATTGCATTTTGCATTTGAAAGTTTATGAAGTATAATAAGGCTAAGTGTGTCAGCGCAAAACGGGTAAGAGAATGTCGAAATGACTTTGACGGAACAAAACTTGGATGACATCTGTGCTCTGTTCTGATTGAATAAATCTACTTATAATTTGCAAGGTGATTTGTCATTTAAAAATTTGTGAACATGAGGGATTCGATCGTAACATAGTTCTTGCATAAGCATTCTTGGTTTTCATAATAAAACATATGGGTGGAGATGAGATGAGTATTGATTTTTACAGACTTGTTGGTTATTCAAAGATCTTCACTTTCCAAATAATGTTACCCTTAGAGTCCGATTCATTCTATAGGGCCCCAGCAAGTGGTAAAAATTCTCTAATATAAAATTATAAAAACAAAACAAATAGCCAATCTCAATATATTAACTGTTTGATTATCTAAGAAAGGTAATGCTTTCTATACAGTGCATGTATGTTTAGAGAGGACTTTACTGTTCTTTCTTTTTTAGTTAGGCAGGAGAAATCTTCATAAGTATGTGTAAACTGCTAAAGAATGTGCACTGCATGTTATATTCCGACCGGCTGCAAAACCACAATGTTTTCTATAATTTAGATGACAGGAGGAATAATTTATAAAAGGATATTGTCGGAGGAAAGACGGTATAATATCGTCTCTTAGCGATGATGTACCTCAAACAGAGTAGATGGAAATCTGTGCAATGTTTGTTGACACAACCTTGTAACATTAAACCATGCTAGCGAAGACTAGTTTCTCTTAACCTGCAAGTGCGAAATTTGAACTTATGATGTTAATAGACACTATTCCATCTGAAATCCATAAATATGGGCAGCTTGTCAGTTTTATAGAATTTACCATTATTTATTAAACTGTAAGCCCGAGTTAGATTTATCCAGGCCTGTTCCTAGAGGGCCACTGTTCTGCAAAGTTTAGCTCCAGCCCTAATTAAACACACCTGAACCAGCCAATCAACGTCTTTAGACCCACTGAAAACTTCCAGGCTAGTTGAAGCTGTTTGGAGTGAAACTGTGCAGGACGTTGGACCTCCAGGAGCATGATTGGACACCTCTGGCCTAAGTAGATTTTAGAAACCATTAGCACCAATAGTCTCTCCAATCTACTTATGTCTATGACGCTTTTGGGAAATGCAGCACAAGTAGATTGTAGAAACCATTAGCACCAATGGTCTCTACAATCTACTTATGCTTACAATACTTTTGGGAAATGCAGCCATCTTCAGGAGAGTGGAGTTTGTGGCCTGTTGGTTAGAACATGAACTCTGACGTCTTGAACTATTATAGAGGCTCGATTCTGACTTATGTAAATTTGATTTTCTAAAGATAGTGGTGACAGGGGATGGCTAAAACATAGGGACGGTGTTTAGGATGGGCAGCAGGATTTTTTTCAACACAATTTTTTGCTTGACTACTAAAATTGGAAAGTCTCATTAAAAAAAAAAAAAAATATATATATATATACATATATATATATATTTTGTCCTGAAACATTTTGTTTAATTGCATAATGGTTACCTAAAACCCTGGGGGCATTCTTCCAATATATCACAATTGCGTTGGGGTCCACCAACCCTCAAGCAAGCCACCCATCTCCATCTCTGTCATTATCCCCCTCACTCAGCTGTTACTTTTCCAGAGGTGTCTATACCAGCCTTGTCCTTGTATGGCTGAGAGAGCCACTGTCCTCCCCCCTCACCGGTCTCCGTAGACTGAACAGTGAATGAGGATAAGTGTGAAGCAGCAGTCAATGAATCAAGCGGGCTGACCGGCAGCAGCCGGGGGGTAGAGAGAACATTGAGTGGGCCCCCCCCCACGGGACTGGCCTCGCATTAGGAACTTCCTCGCCTGTGTGTTTCTGCCACAGGTTAAATGGATCGTTCCCATTAGCTCGGTGAGGGGACAGCTCCATTACTTGAAGGAGACTCTAACTTTGAATGTCACGGAGTGCCGAACCCCAGCGCAGCACGTCAAGCACCCTGCCGGAGAGGCCTCGCTGACAATAACCATCCATGATAATCATTTGCTGTCAGGCGCTAAGGAAGCTGAAATTATGATGCACAGCCTGCTCGACAGACCCAGGCAGGGCACTCTTCTGTGCTGCTGGTTGGATGGCGACAGAACCTTCCTGCTCACACATCCAGCGCCCAAAAAATTGGACCCTGTGCACATCCTGTGATGTAAAACCAGTTTCACTGTATTCTTATCATTTTAGACTGGGATTTGGATAAGGAATAAAGACCCTGGTTACGCAGGTCTGAAACCAGTTTGGTTATTTTTTTCAAACATGAGCAGGACACTTTTTCACCAGGAGAAGCTGAACCCAGATCAGCATGACTCTGTCACCGGGTTTTTTCCCCCATCTGTGATACAGACGGCTTTACCTGGCAGGAATGCGGGCGACTTGGCCCTCTGTGGCAGATGTGCTAAAGGTTAGCTTCAAACAGTCATCAGTGTGCTCGGCATATGGAATCTACGAGAGGAAGAAAGCAATGAATGATGGCTGTGGACATGCTTAGAATATTTTCCAGGAAATACCCAATGCGCTCTTTATCGGCACTGTTTATTCTTGACCGTTTTTTATGAACAGTTAAGAAATATGGGATACAGCATGTGTGGGTTTTTAAATGATTTGTAAGTGTATTCACCCAAAATAATGTCTAAGTTGTATCAAGTTTGTATGGCTCACCTGTAGACATCCAGAAAGGATGACCTTTAGCTTGGATGATGCAAAAAGCAGAAATTATCATGAGTAAGTCTTTAGCCTTGAGTTGACTTTCATGTCCACAAATGATAACAAGCATATTTTTATGTCAGAACCAATGTGACATCTAAAGGCATTGTGTTTTGTGCTTGTGTTTTGCATCTTTCTAGTTATATATCTAGTAAAAATCTTTGCCTCTCCATCTATTTTTTCACCTAACCGTTATCCGTTGTATCTGTTTGTCTTTATTGCAGTTATATATGTTTATGTTTGTCCTGCTAACTCTATCTTAATGAACAAAGGAACCGTTTCCATACTGTTCTCCAGTAGTGTGATCAGTTGCAATATTTCACAGCACTTTGTAACCGCAATCATGATGTCGTCCTTTGAAGAAGGCCGGACAAGCTTTTTCCATCTGTCAAGGATGTATTCACCTCCAAACTGACCCATCACCCCATCTTCCAGTGGAGTAGACATAACCTGGCAGGCTTCACTGATGTCAGGGCCTAGACCCAGACCCCCTCCAGCTCCAAACTCTGTTCACCCATTGGTTCCCTGGCCCCTTCCCCTTGCACCCTCCTATCAGAGCCCTCCCAATGACACCTAGAGGAGGAAGTGGGCTCTCTCCCCACCCCTCCCCTCTCTCTCCTAGCAACAGGCCATTTTTCTGACCGAGTCTAGCGTCCTCTTTTTGACAGTAATGATTTCCGAGCAAGTACATTTTTTTGTGTTAAGATTGGTTTTCATATCTGTAAGTGACATTGACAGAATAGCTGTTGTGGTTTGGGAAGGATCAGAGACAGATAGCTGATAGTGCTACGGAATAAGGATGGGGATCGCATGGAGAGAGAGAGGGAGAGGGAGGATAGAGCTTGGATGAGTGATAGTGACAAAAGTTGGATCAAAGACTAACGGCGTCTTCTCAGCTGAGTTCATGAGGTATCTGATAACCGCAAAGCACAACCTGTTTTGTTTCATGCTGTATGTGCGTCTGGTCATTTTCCACATGGTGATAAAATACATGTTGTTTTCCACAGTGGTTTTCGTGGTTAACCTTTAGGTATGCTTCTGCCAGCACGTTCACAAAGCTATCTGAAAGACTTGACATCATCTAGGCTGACTATTTGTTTTTAAGGAGTTAAATGGCTATTTAGATATCTTCCAAACTTTATGACTTCCTCTCTTCAGTGGTGTATAAATATTTTGGAAATGTGTTGCCTTTGGGATTTTTTATTTTTGAATGTTATATGTTACCATACATTGTCTAGTATTAGTATTTTGACATTGTGATTGACTAATAAAACCTGTCCTCCACATTTAAAAGATGGAATGTTACGAATTATCTCTAAACTGAACCAAAATACATACTTTCCTGCTGCGAATAAACAGGCCACTAGACCATGGCAGAGATCGATGACTCCTCGCTTTTCTAGCCAGACTTTTAACCATGACAGTTACTGGATTTCTAAAATCGAGGGCTCGCCAAGAAAAAACTGGCCCAAATCACATGGATTAGATAAATGGCTTATTCCCTTGGACCCACCATGTTATAATTTCACACAGACAAGAAATGTTCCCTTAAAGGGATAGTTCACTCAAAATATATTGTCAGAATTCACACGTTGTTCAAAATCTGTATTACTTTCTTTAGTGGAAAACAAAGGAGCAATCACAACAGAAGTTTAAATTTTGTTTGAATTATGCCTTTAATATTTTGTGTAACACTGTCTCCTAGAATGAGACCTTTGTGTTTAGCCCGTTTTCACTGTTAGCCCCAGACTGACGTGATATTTCGGTAATTTCCGTTTACCCCAATGCTGAGTGCTTTTTGATTTGATTGCAAGTGTAAGTTAGAAGAGGATTATTGCTTGTTTGTTTTTTTAGTGCAGTGTTGTTGTTGGCCATTGCGCTCCCAGCTATAGCACTGTTGATCTGTGAAGCTTGACCGGAGTGCCTCAAGTTTCGCTACTGGGTCCCTTTTTTTTTTTTTTTTTTTTGCTGCCGTGTCCTCAGGTGTGTCTGTGTGCACGTGTGCCTGCTCATTTGCTTTACCGTCTTTGACTTGTATTCCCCCTTCCCTCGAAAAAACATCTGAAGCATCGTTATCGCCGGCCAGACCTCTTTTTATTTTCTGTGGAATTACTGAATCATGTCAGCTCGACGTCCCTTGAGTTTCAAATGCAAGCTGTAGAAAAATTAGCCATTGCTTCCGCATGACAAGTGGGATCTATTAGTCTGCTCTGGCCCATAGAGCATGAGCACGCTCAGTCCACATGGGACCCTTTGTTTCAGTAACGCACACACACACAGACATACGCACATCCATCCGTGCCTCGGTGGCATTAGTCATGCTTTATAAGGTCAGACATAAAGATGCACCCGGTGCTTCTGGGCTACACTAACAGACATGAACATATTCACATATCTGTTTAGCATTCTGTATGTGATTTCCTGTTAATTTCCATTGCGTGGAGGTCAACTGTGACAGCAAGGCAACTGCCTGGTCTGTGTGACGGCAACATAGTGACCTGCCTGACCTTGCTTAGGCACAGCCTGTGGCAGCGCTAGGAAGCATTAACACAGTCGAAGCTAGCTTTTGGCGTTCAGTCAATGTCACAGCTTACAACATCTCTGTTCCAATATGCTGTCAGCTTTTTCTGTATTTTACATTGCTTTTAGCTGTACACAACTGTAGTTTTACATTTTATTTATTTTAAATAATGGGACAAAGTGTATTTAATATGTTTTATCTGTCTTTGTTTCAGGTATATCAGTAACAAAGAAGACACACACTTGTAAGTAATTCTTTTTTGTTGTAAATAAATTGAAAATTATAATTTTATAGTTTTTTTTATAATAAGTGACATTTTAATATTAATGCTGATTTTAATTTGATAATCATATTTATAGCACTTCTAGAATATTTCATATATATATATATATCTTGAAAATGTTCTCAAATTATGTCTTGAAAAGTGCAATAAATACCTTAATCTGTCTTTATTTATTTATTGTTTTTACTGTATTTTATTTATTTTTATATATTTTATTTTCCTTTGATAACATTTCACTGCTGAAAAATGCTGGTCTGCAATTTTTCATTTAAGAAATCTGAATTCTTTATAGGAGTCACATGATTTTTTTTATTTATTTATTTTTTTTTAAGAAGGTGCCATATCTGCTGTGCAGTTTGTACGTGACCTTAATGTGTGAGGTTAAAGACGTTCCTGTTGATAAGTCTCTGAGAGAGATAGGTATCAGCTCTAGAGGGAAGACTGTAGAATCTCTTACAGGTTGCATACGTGACCTTTCAAGACTGAAAGACTGTGCATCCTACAGATTACGCATATCAGTGATTTGATCTTAGTTTCAAGTTTTGTTGAGGTGCAGATCAGTTCAATTCCACACCTGAAAAAAGCTTTTTTTTTAACTACATCTTTTTCAGTGCTGATAGCTTGTAGCTTGAAGTTTTAACTGTAAGCTAACAATATCTAATTTTGTCATGCTAATGGCTAACCGCTACGTGTTCAAACACTGTAGCTTGTTGTTACAAAACACAGTTGCAGCTGCTAAACAGTAGAGATGTCAGTGTCTTTAGCATTGCTAGCTAGTTAGCATCAGCCAGTTCCTGAGAGGCTGTATTTGTTTTGCATTCTCGTCAGCTATAAATCTGGCTAATGAAAGATCATTTTGTCATTTTATTTGAAAATACTGCCATCCTTTCATCTGTCTACATTTACTTGACTTGTGAAAAGGCTTAAGAAATACTCTGTTGTAGCTCTCTTCTCCATTCAACCAGCGTAAAGGTGGATCAGTGGTCTTTCATCCTTTTCTTCCAGGGCCTTACTGCTATCTTAATTACAGAGCTGATCACTTCTCCTTAATAGAAGGAAGTGAAATCAAAGAAAGTTTCAAGTGAGAAGGTTCAAAGCCACAGACTGGACTTCATTATTTAATCTCAGTGAAAGAAATGCTAATGACGCGTGTCAGCGAAAGGGAGAGAGGCTGTTAGAGAGAAAGAATAAGAGAATGAAGTGTGAAGACGGCATGTTAGTGGCACAGGTCAAAGGGCGCTGTTTGACAGAGAAACGGTTCAAAATATATATAATGGGCAGAGAAAAGGCTTTGCAAGTTCTGAAAGAAATTAGCATTTTTATCGCATGTAATGTGCTAATGAATTGGCTGGTTTTTACTAATGAAATCAAAGTCGACCCTAATTACTTAAATTAGTAGGAAGGAACCACCCAGCATACCCTAGAAACCACCTAGCGTTGGTCTAGCAGTGGAACATGCTAGACCAATTTCCTGCTGCATTTGGAAATATGCCACATTAGAGACATAAAATGTTCATGTTGACTTAAATGAAGGGATCAGCTGAGATTGGCTGGAGGATGTACAGTGTGCTGGGTGGGGGTTTGTGCAAATGTGCGTTTTACAATCGACTAGGCCACATATGCACTCATAATGCATTCATGGGAGCAACTGAACTGGAACATGCTCATATGCACATGCAAACACACACACACACACCCACACACCCAAGGCTATAACCCCCCAAAAATTATTTTTGCACACATTTCTTTCAATCCAGGGGGTTGCCAGGTCTGCCAGACAAAAACAGCTTAATGACCTATCAGAAATGACCAATGAACTGGCCCACAATCAAAACTGAAATATGCCATTTTTAGAGACTCTATTGTGTATTTGCTTTGATTTGAAGGGTTAAGGTTGGAATGCACTTTATCATTTTTGTCCAGATTTTTGCCTCAGTTTGCAGTCTGGAAGAGTCATTGCTAGTTGCCAAATATCAGAGCCAGTCTGCAGATTTTGGGTTGAGAGATTTCACAGAAAATTGCTTGTTTGATTGGCACAGACTTGGACTATGATTCCATCCAGTCAGTGGGTATCAAACATGTTTGATATTTTGGGCTGATTTTATAACACATTGAAATGGCTTGAAAGTCTGGTAGTGCGTGATCCCTAGTCGATTAGAGTACAATGCCCAGATTTTCTCTGTGATCATTTACAATGTCAGTGAGTGTATGATTTCTACGGTTTTATAATCTGTCCAAATTTAAAATTTAATATAGCGTATTCCAGCTTTTTTTTTGTAATATAAGTGCCATTGCAATTCTTTATCCAGATGAACTATTGGCCTTTTGTTTGTTTGTTTTTTTCCTAAGTTTGTGGTCAGCATTTAACTCCCTACTAATCTCCCCAAGATAAATTTTGCACAAATCTCACTTGAGCTTCAACCGCAAAAAACAAAAAAAGCAGAAGTAGCTGAATTCCCGCAGACATGGCAACCCATTCCTACTCCAACAAATTAACCATACACACTCGTAGCGAACTCTCACCTACCAACAAACACATCACACAGACTCATCAGCCTCATCTCTCCGCTGAATGATCAAAACCGTGGAAGCGGCCCACCGATCCCCTCATCAATATAAATTACAGGGCAGCTGTTGGCTAGCAGGCACTTTCCCGCTCCCTCTCGGCCTTCCCTGGCTGCATGTTCAGCCCTTAATAAGCCAGAGTACTTTCTAGAAGAGAACAGATACTTCAGTTCTCCCCTTTACAACCCACCGGCCATCTCTCTGCACAACTCAACATCTTATGGAAGTGCCACATAAAACTTATGTAGGAACAAACTGAACTTTTGACAGTATACATTGATTTCCATAATTTGAAGAAATAAATACTATGTAAGTCAATGGCTATTGTCACCAGTTTGGTTGCCAACATTCTTCAAAATGTCACAGATTTTTCATGTCATTGGTGAACTATACATTTAAGTCGAATTAGTTCATTTTTTATTGTCACAATTTTGCTCAAATTTATATCCTATTAATAATATGACTAAAGTAAAACAGACTGCAGAATAAGTGACAAGTGAAAACTCAAATGATCTTTTAGCCGCTGTTTGTACGGTTAGAGCAGATGCTCCCAAGAATGTGGCATAAACATCGACTGTGAAAGGCTCTGTTTTACGGCTCAGTCTCATGGATGGTTTTGCTTTACATTTGAACTTGACAGTTTTATGGTCAGCCTTTTTATATAGTGCTTCTGCAAGGCCATGTGGTTCATTCTGGCAACAGACTCTTTTCCTTAGATAAACAGTGCTGTTTAATAGCTCTTTGAAAGGAAAAACACAACACCGGACAGGAATTAAGTACTTGAGTGTCTCCCGTTAAGAACAGGGTGTTCTAAGGAATTTAAATAAAAGACAGAAATAAAATATTGCCCTGTAAAAGGTAGCACAAAAGTACTTTTTATTTATTTATTTTTTAAAGAAAAAGTTTTTTTGTTTAAGCTTATCAGACTGTAAAAGAAAATGAACTTGATTAGCTAGAAGCAAGTATTGGAGGTGTTTTCCTGTGTAAAACTTGTCATCTAAATGTGACAAATGTGGTTTTCGCATGTTACAATGCGGGTGTTAATGGGACATTTTAGGCCTTAAACGTTCATGTTATGCTGGTCCTTTTAATGCCAATCTACTGTAACAGATCACCTCCCCTCGACAAACCACATCATTTGAAGTGTGATTCATGTCTGTAGCAGTGGTATTACTTAACTTCTGGAAATTGTTACCTGCCACTGATTTGCCACTGTTAATTATTCCCACTCCCATATAATTATGTCTGAGTTGAATTAAAAGCACTAGTAGAGTGCGACTATGTTCTGAACTCACACTACAATATAGTCCAGTCTCTGCTCTAGTGAGATGAGTTGGTGTTGTAACCTGTCTAGCAGGCCGACGTGTTGATAAGATTCACTAGGTGATTACAGGCAGTAGGCTAGGCGTGTGTGTATCTATGTTTGCATCTACGTGTACTGTATGTGTGTGTGTGTCTCCTAGCTCTCATATCACAATGCCGATCCTTGGCCAAAGAAAGTGTCTGTCTCGCCAAGTTGCTGCATCTTGGAAAACACAAAAAAAGCTGATGAGCAGAAAAGTGTAATGAGTATGTACTAAATTTGAATTTTAACCTACATGTATGTAGCAACCGTCTGAATAACGGTAGTATGAATGAAATTGGGATGTACTACAGTTAAATTTGGACATACTGCTATTTTTCCCATTTTATGCATACTATATACTTCCATATAGTAGGGAAAAGTGACAGTGTTAAACCTTTGAATTCAATTTGTAAATACAGTAGCTTCATTAATTGCTACTTATACAGTAGATACTTAATGTTCTTTATTGTTTACATGTTTATTGGACGTTATATTTCTTAAACAAAAAGAAAGTCCATAATAATAAAAGTTATAAACCATAATTTGCTACCTTAACTATTGCTAGTTCAAGGCAAGTGGCATTAGGTAAGGAAATTCCAGAGGACGTTTGATTGGACAAAAATTGGGACACGCCCCCAAGTGCAGGACGAGTCATCACTTTTATGCAGACTAGATTTTAAATGTGAGAAAACTTTAAAGGAATGTGTTAGCATACAGAAAGACGGACTCAAAGCCGCACAACTTTTTTAAACTCGTGGGATCTTCAAAATCAGATTGTTTTGTATGTATGTCTTATTTTCCAGCAAATACCAAATAATAAGCATGCAATCTACTTGCATGCACGTGGAAATCTGCCTAGATTTATGTGATATTCCAAAGTTGTCAAAAGCTCCGTGTATGAAGAGCAGAAGATAAATGGGCTCTGTATTACGCCGTGGTTTGTTATTCTTTCGAGAATTATTCTCTCCTAACGCATTGTTCTGCCATGATGCTGTTAGTCATGGATGACAGGTATTGAGCAAATGAAGTATTTGCTTGTTTTGGGGCGGCACTGGGAGAGCGACAGCTGTAGCGGAGTGTTAGCGGAGCCCTTCTTGAGTCCTGTGCAGGTTAGTCGTGACCGGGGGGACGTGGAGACATTGATCCAATGCAAGAAAGAGAGAGAGGGAAACTGGAGGAAAGGCAGAGAAAAAGAAAGAAAGCGATGGAAAGACATTGATTGAAATGGAGTCTGGGAAAAAAAGAGGGAGAATAGGAGTGAGGGAGCTGTAGAGAAGGCTTATCTGTCTCCATAGCGAGGACAGGCTGTGTCAGTGTTTATTGAGAAGCATGGCCTCACCCTTGCCAGTTCATTTGTTTACCGCCCCGTCCAATGCTGAGAGAGTCACAAAGAGGCAGCCATGCTAATCTCAATCAAACGATTAAGACATTAGGGCGACCCCAATGAAATATTAATGGACCATTCTACAATGCAGGTTCCTCTTGGGTGTCTGGCTGGTTCAAAAAAATGACTAACAACAAATAGCTGAATGTTACATTTCTTAAACACATCAACACAATGCAAGTAACTCTATTTGCTTCTACTTTAATAATTGATTGAAGGGTTAGTTCACCCCAAATTGAAAATTCTGTGATTAATTACTCACCCTCATGTCGTTCCAAACCCGTAAGACCTTCGTTCAACTTCAGAGCACAAATGAAGATATTTTTGATGAAATCCGAGAGCTATCTGACCCTCCATAGACAGCAACACAACTGAAATGTCCCCAGGTCCAGAAATAAGTAGATATATTTTCAGGGGGGAACTAACTTTTTAAGACATGATCTGCTAGGTCAATCCTGTTACCAGGTAACATTTCTGTTTTCTTTCAAGTGAAGTTGCACAGTGCAATTTATTAACCCCTAAACACATTATTTGGTTGACAAAATGTTAAACTCTTAGGACAAATTTGATCACAAATATCCTTATGGGAGTAGAAAAGTCACCTGTTTCAAAATAACCGTACAGTAACACTGTGAAAGATGCCAAGGAGCTTTAAACAAGCCCTGCTTGATCAACTAACAGAGCCATAATCATGTATTCAAAACCACAATAAACAGCACCCATTCATATGATTAATCAAACATGGATTTCACAACTTCCTTGTGTTCCATGTTTTATGGCATTTCATGAATCATTATTTATAAGTTGTCATTGTAGCGAGGTCATTTGCGGGAACTTGGATGAGAGCCGTCTACGGATAATCTAACACTGTAGGGATTTATTAAACATAATCATGCTGTACACAGCCAATAATGCGTCCCAGCAGTGGTCTGACATATTTCTGTTGCACAGCTAAAACGTAAATGAGAGTTGCATGGTGCAGTCTATTTGTTGAAGTATATTTAATCATTTTGTCTTGATTTGGCACACACAGGGCTTGCGTACAACCTCTCAGAGGAGACATTTATATGATGATTTCGTCAACACTGGTTATGTGCACCAGATGAAGGGCTGGAAAGCATTAAAAGGATTTAAGAGTGACACAAGATCGAAAAGCAACAAGTCACAAAGAAGTGACCTTCAGCATCTTGTTTTGTGAAGACTGACATATGGAAGAGATTTGTTATATGTCATCTATCAAGAGAAGTGATGGTCACAGCATGCTACGGTGTGTTTTTTTGTCACGCCAGTTGGCTAAGTGCTTGGTAAATGAAGTGAACACAAGCTCGTCAGAAGAGACTGTTTTGAATGGACGAACCGTCCCAGGAGTGCGCTTTCTGACGTAGCGATTTCGCTCTCAGCATGCCTCAGAAACCGTTTTTTTTTTTTTCAAAGTTTTTCCATCCTCAAACAACAAGAGACACTCAGCAGAAAAAAAAGCAGCACATTCAAATTGACACTCTCCAATTTTAACAATAGATTATGTTTCATCTTTTTTTCCATTTGTTTGTGCCATGGAAAGAATATTTTCTTTTTGGACACTTTGCTTTAATCCATAAGAGCCTGCTATTTTTTATCAGAAATAGGTCAGTATATTCACAACAGAGAAGGATGGGCCGCTTCAGTAAAAAGGAAATCAATAGAGACATCTATTTGTCGTAAACCAGGACAGCATGATTTTTATCCCTTTCTTCTCTCTCCCTCGATACTTTTTCTTCCATCTACACAAAATGACAGGTCTTCATTTTTCAACGAAAGCATTACGGTCGGCCATTTTGCCGAATTGCAAATAGGCCTTAGTGAATGTGTTTTTTGCATAAATTGTATAAATTGAAGCAAGGCTATTTTATTTTATTTTTTATTTTTTGCTCTTCCATCACCTTCTTTGGCTGAAGGGGTATAAATGGGAGAGGTTTGGCATGACGGTTGCTTTTGTGTCCTTTTTGACAAGGATGGGGTCTGGCGTGGAGTTGTTACTGTAGGGGTTACTCAGGGACGGGTACTGGGCCCCCTTCAGTTTCTTTGTAGTCACTTAATCTGTCTCTGTCCCTCTGTGGCGGGCATGCTTTGTGCCGCCCTCAGCTTCGTCAGCTCTTCTCCAGCCGTGCTGTCCCTTTGTGAATCCCTCTGAACCTGAAAGACCTTGTTGTGAAGAGATGTCAGCCTAGAAAAACAACGGCGAGTGACATGTGTCACGCACACAAAGCCTGTTTGCTGTTGTGGATTGTATACAGAGCTCCATCTGCTAAGGTGGATTACAACTTTGCAGATAGCCACAAGTGACAGCGGGCAGGCACCTGCCTACGTGGGCACTTGGGCGGTGCTATAGTGCACCTGGCTAGCCATTCGGTGAAGTGGTACGGCCTTGTAGGAGCTAAAGCGAGTTATCTGTCACTCCCCACTTTCTCCATGTCTCATCACTTTTCTGTCTCACGCAGCCGTCCAGTGGCCGACAAGTGCAGCATGTCAGCATGAAATGAGGGCTTTGATTCATGGGCCAGGACAGAAACGGAGGTCATCTGGCTCCGGCAGATATGAACGCCACTGATGGAGGCTGACTGCTGATGTTTAAGATGGTGCTGATGAAATGTCCTTGCGCCATCATTAGCTTCCTCTACGGTCTGGTGCGTGCAAGCAGACGCCTTCACGCAGACATACACTGAAAACACACACATAGTCTCGCGCAGTCAGAGCTTTGTCTATGGCCTGTTCGTTTTTTTCATTTTCTCCTTCTTTTGAAAATTTGGTGGCCAATAGGATTTCTTTTTTTCTTTTTTTTTTTTACATTAAAGATATTTATTATTTTACAAAATATTACATTTTGAAATAAATGCTGCTCTTTTCAGCTTCATATTTAAAGCATCCTGTAAAGAAAAATTTATGGATGCTGAAAAATAAATTGCATTTTTGCATTTGCAATTGCAATTTTAAAAAAATATTAGACTATAAAACATTTATTTTAAATTATAATAATATTCCACAATATTGCTGTTGTTTTGGTGTATTTTCAATCAAATAAATGCAGCCTTGGTGAGCATAAAAGGTCTCTTTGAAAAGCAATAAAATATCTTACTGACCCTAAACATATACATAATCTAAGCTGAGTTGCTGCAAAACTAAGGATATTATGCTGAACTGTCAGCCTCCACCTTAAGAATTATGCCTCTTCACAAACCATCTTTATTATGTGAGTTACAATGGCAATAACTGCAGAAGTGCTGAGACAATTATGCACTCTGGAATAATGAGAACTATAATTATCATGTAAAACTTCTGTTTCTAAATTATTCAGCTGTAATTTTGTTGAATAAACCATGCAAAAGACTGGGATTTTCAAAGAGATCAGTCTTTTATATTAGAGATACTTTAGAAACCATTGGAAAACCACTTCATAGCCGCAGAAGAACAGACTGCAGATGCTGTGTCTGAGAGTGAATAGAGCTGTGTGGGTCTTTTGGTTTTCTTGAAAGTTGTGTTAAAGAGATAAAACACAAACCTTACACAAAGCTATCATATGGATATAAAAAGCTAGAAATATAAGTGATATAGAGTTCTTTTTAGCTACATTTATTATACTTTTAGATCCGGAGCTTGTTCTTTGCAATTGCATGGAAAGCACAACCAGCACATTGTTCGATCTGTGTTATATATAAAAAAGACAGTCATACAAGTTTGAAACGACATGAAGGTGAGTAAATGATTGTATACATTTCGTTTTGGGTTGTGAGCATGGAAAAAATGGCCACTTTTTTGTTCTTTTCAGGTCCTTCCTCTCTCTTTTGCATCTTCCCTCGCAGTGTTTTAATGTATCAGCCGTTGTCAGTGCGACTCCACCTGCACACTTAGCACCTTGCCGGCTTTGTATCCATTCTGATTAAGTGGCAGACTCCTTAATGATGTGGTGGACTCGCTCCAAAGATCAACTTCATTTTTCACCACACGGTCATTAAAGAACTCGCCTCTTTAATTTCTGTTTGCATAATTCAAATCGGTCACACCCTGCCGTATACACTGCGGTCAAACGCAGAAAAAAAAAAAGTACAAATCTTGAACATAAAGCTCAAGAACTCTTTTACAAGCATAGTTCTTTTAAATGAATAATAAGTATTGATTTGAAGGGATGTTATCATATTCATATAATTTCCATCATGCTTTTTTTCCCTTAAAGAACAAAAAATAAATACATTTGCAAGTTGTAGTTTATCGATCTTTTCTATTAAAGGTCAGGTGAATGAGAACAGATGCTATTGAGCTCATAAAAGTGTTCTACCAAACTATATTCTACGTGTTTTTAAGAAAGATGTATAGGCTGCAAAAGACTTAAATTTTGGTCTGTTTGTTACACAAATCTATTTAGACCTGGAAAAGGAATAAAACAAAAAAAAGTATAATATACACTATGTTTTTGGCGCTTTTTAAGTCATTTTTGGAGCTTGACAGCATTCATATCTGTTCAATTTACTGTATGGAAAAGAGCAGCTAGGATGCTCTACTAAATAGCTCCTTTTGTGTTTCACAGAAAAAGTAAAATGACATGAATGTTTCGCTTTCGGGTGAATAGTGCCTTTAATATTACATTCCTTAGCCTCACAGATTACAAATAGCTCAAGAGGAATTTTAAGTTAGATTGATTCGCAGAAAGAAGCGCTCATCTCATTTTGTGTTGCATTAAGAAGCTGTCGTAACAGAGAGAGATTACGCTCTTCTAGGAGTTGTGTTCTTGAGACAAATGTACATTTACCCAATAATGTCCTGGATTACCGAATCAAGGTCGACGCACAGAAACTTTATCCCTTAATCCCATGTTTTGGTTTCAAACAGCATTTGTCGTCCAAACTGAAAATAAAATGACAAATCTGAAAACAGGAAGAGACATAAGAAATGGTCTTAAGGTTGGGGGATTTTTTTTTAATTCCCCCAATGAGGTTACCACTTCCTTTGCTGATTATAGGAGACCTCTTTTCACCCCTCGTGTTACTCAGAAAACATTTTTCTGTTACGTTTTAGTTGTTGTAGCTCAATTGATAAAGCATGTTGGTAGCAGCAGCAGGATCATAAATCCGAATCGCTAAGATATTGTTTCTAAATGTTGTATACAATTACAAAGAAAAAGCAAGTAATGCATTTACTTAAAGTTTTTTTTGTAAAATGTACTCCAACAATTCGTTTTGCAATTGCATGTTATAGATTTTATAATGTTAGTGTGTTCCTGCAACAGAAAAATTGCTGGATATAACCTGAATACGAGTAATTAGCCACCTCGCAAAAATATGTACAAATTGCTGTGAGACTGGGCTGAAATATCAATTATGGAATTGCGAGGATCTCTGAACTGTGTGATCTAAACATCAGAAAAATTTGCAGCTACTTTTTTATTTTAGAATTTCATCCCATGCCAGAAAAAAAGCCTGCATATTTTACTGTGAATAATTCATCCATACATGTTTTTTTGTTTGTTTGTTTTTTCCCCTCAAAATGTTCTAACACGCTCCACTGTGAAACACACACGTCAAAAAAAAATACATAAAAAGTACAATTGATGGGTGCAACCAAGTCCCCGCCCCACGTTTTTAACTTTTTTGATAATCTGTACTTTACACACCACCCAAGAAAAAATCGGTCGCTAGTTCTGCGTCACTCCGTACCGACGATGCCCCTAGGCCGACTCTGTCCGAACGGGGCTGTGCGAACTTAAAGGTGCCGTGAAAGACTAAAAGTGGGGCATGCATGAGGCCTCGCCGTGACCTACCTTGTTCAAAGGTTCTATGGGAAGAGAGCTGTGACAGGCCTACTCCTCGGTGGAGAACATTACTAATGTGTGAGGGTGCAGGACGAGCCAGGCCCGTGATAAATAGCTCCCAAACACCCCTGGCATACTCATAAGTCAACAGTAAAAGAGAAAAGCCGAAAGCCCTCTGACCAGGAGCTCAAATATGGAAGGGAAGAAGGAAAAAGACTTGTTTTTGGGCCTACCGAAAGGGCCAGATTCAAGGAGTATCGTAGCCTCAAGAACTCCCTCAATCTTGAGGATACGCTATCTTGGAGGACAATAATGGTGTTTTAGTTGGAGGGAAAGTTGCAGGACAATGCAAATCCTAATAAATGAGTTGAAAACGGGCTCAGAGAGGCGGAGAGTCTCTACGGTCTGCTGCTCTGTGGTGAGTGACGCACCTCTGACTTTAATACTAACGAGAAGAGCATGGCACAGTTGTGGTTGAAAGCTATTTTGACCTTATAACTTGGAAAGTACTTTCATGCACCACAGTACAGGTAGCAGCAACAACAACATGTACATGCGAATGAAGTTTTTGTTTTTTTTCTTAAATGTACATTTACTTTTAACAGACTCATCTTCACTCTTGTGCAATATTAAAATTAAGTAGGTAATGATTTACTCTTTGTTTCTGGTTTTGCCAGTTTTCTCTGTGTGTTCAGCTGCCCTTTTCTCGCAGTAATCATTTTTACAGTCTTTTATTTAAGTCTCCTCTCTTCTTTCAGAGTTGTTTTAAAAAAACATTTTCCTTCATGTCCAACATATTTTTATAATGCCACTTTTTTAGGCACTTTTTAAATTTATTTTATATATTTATTAATTCATTTATTTTCTTCATTTTTTATGGTATACTGTTTCAATTCATGCATTTCTCTTATTACTTATTTATTCTTTTTTTTCTTTTTCTTTTTTTACATGTTTTTGTCTTTTAGAGTTTTTATTTTATTTTATTTTACTTTATTTTATTTTAGTGTGAAATTTTGTACAGATGCACTTTCTTGAGTCTTTTTAGTTTTTATTTTTTACCATTTTTTTTAACCTCATCCCCCTTTTTTCAAGTACTTCTTTTTCGGCATGGCTGTCATATTGGTTCACATTTCATACACCATTTAAGTAAACATCTTATTTGTTTATTTGTTCTTTGTTTTTCTTAACACACCCCTTTATCTTTTGTATATTTTCCTCTAAATCCCATATAAACTTTTTTTCTTCCGTTCACCTATCCCGTCTACCAGATTTGATGTAATCGTTTGGCATTGAGGATGTGTAGTCTGCAGTGTGAGTTGGGGGAGGACGTTGCGTGTTTCTTTGACACAGGGTAATACATCACACGCTCCAGGGGGTCTCCCCGGTATGCTCCTCAATAATGAAGTTCATTCGTTAACTTCCCCCTCAAAGGCCACGCTCCCCCGCTGCCCTTTTCAGCAGTCGGCGGCGCTCGTACAGCAGTCATAGCGGCACGCGAAGAAAAACATAATCATGCTTTTTACCCGCGACAGTCGCCACGATCGCCACATGAAGGATAAGAACGCCCATTACCTATCCCTCATGCCTAGTTATGACCATAATTATCACACCCAAAATCACCTGCCCTACTTCCTGTAGAGACGCTGGCGAGGTTCCCCTCCCGATCACCTCCACTTCCTTTTTGCAGGGAGACGGAGTTTCATGCGGGGAGGAAAGAGAGAGATCATTAGGATGCTGAACATCTCTTCTTGGCCCATGGTTACATGGTGCTACGTCCCCTCCTCCTCTTCTTCGTCTCCTGCTCTCAAACTCTCTTTCCAAAGTCTATGATTAGGTCTTCTCATATTTTTTAAACACAGAAAAGCTCCTTCCTTAAGTACTAAGGCGATACACATATTTACGGTAGTGAAGCACAAATCCTCCGTCGCTGAAATCTACGGGTTGATACGATCTCAAATAGGATCCCACACCTGAGGCGTTCATTCTCTTTTTTGAAGTATTTTCACCTTGGTCCTCTGAGCTTTTTTTCTTTTTCCGTCCTTGCTATTAGCGATTCGCAGCTCACCTTGACAGCCTCTCACAAATTAATCTCATAAACACATTTATTTGTTTGTCTCTTTCAGCCACGTCGGCAACACGAGAAAATGCCCAAAGACAAAGAAATTGGTTTGACATCTCTGCTCTATTAAAACTAACCGAGCAGCGACAACATCGACGGCAACAGCAAGCAAACAGCCGCTTGGGGCCATCTGATGTTTTCAATTAGACTGAGCACAAGGGGAGTTTAATGCTTATCAAATTGTTTACTGCCAAATGTCTCCATATTATTAATACCTGGAAGGGTTCAAATTTAATTTGAAGTAAACACGCTCAGTGTAGAGGAGGATTGGAGATTTGTTTGAGTAACATGTCAAACAGAGCTTTCTGTCTCTGGTCTCCGCGCTTTGTTCTTGGCAAGTCTGTTTGTATTTGCTCTAGACGTTTCGTCTGGTGACTTGGCTCGTTTTATTTTGTTGATTATTAATCTTTGCTTACAGCACAATTACATTTTGATGATTTTGGAAATGTTTTTTTGGAAAAAGAAATGTTTCTCAGTTGGAAAACCCATAGTATGCGAAACAGAGTTTGAACTAAGGCCTACACTTTTTCTTAGATATATATATATATATAATATATTAAGCTAACTGTGAACATTCCAGTGGGCTATTTGGCAATATTTTATTTTAAGCCATCTCCCCAAAGTGGTATCCAAAACGTGAAATGAAACCAATCTCATTGGCCCATTTTTCAATAATTGCTTCCAAAACTGAGGCTGAGTCATTCTTTGGAGCATAGTGTCATTATACCGCACACTAACGAAGAAAGCCATTTTTGGGTTTTGTTCGGTGCTAGTGGGAGCACTCTGTCTGGATCTTGACGAGGGGATTCATTTCGGTCTTGTAACCCTCTTTCTGCGTCTTCTGTGAAACTCAAACGCGACATTGTGAAATTCGGAGTCCCGCAGAGTCCTTAAAGAAAGCGGTCTATAGAAATTGAACACTTCCTGTTGGTGGCTAGCTGACGAGTTGAGAACCTTTTGTGGTGGTTAAGCATGATCAAACATCTCAATTAGATATCTTGAAAGTAAACTCAGTGTTTCTCAAAAAACATGCTAATTCTTTGAATCCTTTCGCTTTTTGTGTTTCAACTCCTTCTGTATCGTCTCCCTCTCTTTCAAAGAAAAGAAGCCCAATAGTCTTGTCTATTTATCCTGGAAATAGATATTCCCCTTGTTGTCGGAGTGATTTATTGAAGTCCTCTTCTCAGATGGAAGCCACAGGAAATTGCCTAGAATGGCTCTAAATTGGTTTATGATTGTTTTATACGGGCTTGTGCGCTTACGGTTTGATATTGTGCCCCCGCACTCTTCAGCGTATGTATTAAACTGATCCATATTGAGGTTGCTGGTGTGTATTTAGAGGGACTTGTTAATTCAGTGATGGTCTGAACTGGCTGCCATGTCACTTTCGGCATTACTTTGAGAAAAGTGGCACTTCTGCGATATATCTGTTGTTAGGGTGGTCTGTAACAGAAGCTCTTGGCTTAATCCAGATAAAGCAGTAGCTTTGGCCTCTATCTGGCGATCATGTTGTTGGGTGTATGCTGTTGATTGACTGATATTAGTTCCTTCCTGTGAATCACTTCTCACATATGTGACATCTGTCTCTGTGAGTCCGTCATCCCCTTCACTTCACCTCCGAGTAATTCAATAAACCTCAGATCAAAGAGTATGTGACTAAGGTGCACAGAAGTCTTTAATATTAGGTAAGGATGTGGTTTTTGATAATATAGGCTATCGTAAGTTATAGCTGCTTGTGAAAATGTTGCAGTGTAGGGTGAAGTTAGACATTCAGGAAGACTTGAAACAGCATTATACACTGTTTAATAAGGATAAAGTTATATCTAGATTTTTTTTTCTTAGCGTGTTTAGCAGAAGTGTTTTACAGTCTTAAGTTAGCATGCTAATGCTAACTTAAGATATTGAGTTTCTAAATTCTTTCTTTTTATTTACTTATTTAAAGACAACACACATTCATCTTTTTTTTTCTTCTTTTTTGTAAATGTGCTATTGATAGCCAGCTTAATTATTTTCAGCTGCAGTCTTTTTAAAGCACCATTGCTGTATCTGTAAAAGCAAATTCTAGCAAATTTACCGCTTTAATTTGAGTATAATATAATTGGTGTATTGTTATTTTGTCCTACCCATGTGGCATTGGTATTGTCACTTTTTATTTATTTATATATATTTTTTTCTGTCTGCCATCTTGTTATGCCTTCAGACACCTCTCAGAATCTGTTAAATAAAGGTACTTCGATTGAGAAATGTAAATTAAATTAAATGTAAATTAAAATACATTTTAAATCACTAATAAAATTTGTGAAAATTCATGAAATGTGCCTACATAGACCGAACCATACAAAAATGGCATTTGGCATCATCAAAGCAATACTGTTTTACGGAAATGTTGTAGCATTTTATTTAATAGAATAATAATATTTCTCCCATTTATAAAATATATAGTAGTCAGAGTCTGTTCTAGTTCTAATGCCTCTTTTGCATGAGAAGAAAAGTAGTTTCAAAAGTATTAAAACATTAAAAAATACTGTACTGATGAATCATTCACACTTAAACAAGTGGATTTGTTTCATCTGCAATTACATTCTATGTGTTCCAATAAAGCAAAGTTCTTCCTGCCGTGGAGCTGTGGTTTTAGTGTTGAGGAGAGGCAGGAGTTAAAGAGGATAGAGGATCAGCTGCTGTTCTGCCCGTGCGTGGGATGCTACTGACAGACTGCTAATGAGCCCATTATCGGCTGCAGTCCTCCGCCTGGCTCCTCGGGGGCACCAGTGGATGCTCTGCGTCCCCTCTCAATTGAATTCCATCCCACAGGGGTTGTTTACAATAAATACATTTGCTTGAATTAATCAGGAGGTGGAGAGCCAGACACTTGACTAGGGCTGCCGTTTATACAGGGAAACTAGATTGACAGCGCCCACCTTTAGCCCTCGCTGGGTCTGCGGTAGGGATAGACCCACATCTGGCCAATATTTGATGTAATACATTGGTTAGAAGATTGTCTTGTTCGGTGAATGTTCTTTACTAATGTTTTATGAAGAACTAGATTGGATTGCGGCATGCTTGAGGCAAAGATGGCACATGAAATGTGGTGTAAACAAAGGTTGCTCACTTTCCTGAGCTCATTCACCTTGTATTATATTTCGTGTGATTTATAAGAATGGGATGTTGCTGGGTCAACATCTTTTGGTTTGTTTCAATGGGGTAAATGTGATTTCACCAGGCAGAACGTGTTCCTGGATCGACGTCAACAATATTCCAGTCAGATTTGAGGAAGACGTGTGCAGTTAATGTCAAGATTAGACTTAAAACAAGGATTAGGGGTCTCTGCACCATTCTTAGTCACCTTTGACATACTTTTGATTGTATGGGTCATTTATGAGTAGTGTTAAGTTTAGGTGTAGTGCGCATTTTTGTATGTGTTTTTCTTTTTCTTTCGTATTTGTCATCCTTTCCAATTAAAATGCTTGCTACAGATGCAAAACCAATACAAAAATTGACAACCAATCAGAATCCATCCTGCTTTAACAAGTTGGAGAATTTAAAGATATTATATTACATGCTTAAGAGTAAACAGACAATACAATTCGCTGATGAGGAAGCAACATCTCTTTATAATATCTATAGTTTTCGTCCTTGGTGTGAACAGAGTCTTAAAAATGAGACATTTTGGACAGAAATGTTGTTCCAGAATCAACAAAAGATGTTGATCCAGGTGCATGTCTTGGCAAAATCACGGTGACTAGTTGTAGAAACAACGTTCCACTAGAAAGTTTCCTAATGCCAAATCCAATCCATAAACCTTAAGGAATCTGTTGATGTACATTTACATTTATTCATTCAGCAGACGCTTTTATCCAAAGCGACTTACAGGTGAGCAGCTGGGGGAATGGTGCCTTACTCAAGGGTCTCACCTCAGTCGTGGTATTGAAGGTACTTACCCCATCCACAATCCCTGTCAGACCTGGGACTCGAACCCACAACCTTTGGGTTACAAGTCCAACTCCCTATCCATAAGGCCATGACTTCTATGTATGTAGAAGAACTGTGGATGTAGAAGAACTTCTTCAAGCCTCTGACCCCTAACCTTAACCTTAACCTTACCCCAAAAACCTGATGGAAGGTTAATTAGAAGATTACAATAAGGATGCTAATCCAGGAACATGTTCTATTTGGCGGTTCACGGTAAATGGGTTGGGTTAGTGCTTTGATTGAACAAAGCGATTCAATCAATTCATTGCCTGAAAATAGGCAATGTCTTCCGAGACTACCATCGAACTCCACTGGCCTTGGTTCCGGGTTTGGGAAAGCCAGATTTGAAAGAAAGGGAAATGCATTCCAGGGCATGGAGCGGAGAAGACGAGGCCTGTCTGGTGGCAGCTGTTGTCATTAACACCACTTAATTCCTCCGTTGATTGTTACAGTTCTTCACAGTTTGATTTTTGACACCTCGGAGATCTCCAGTGACTGGTTGGGGACACACTAGGAAATTACAGCGTGTGATTTGACATGCCTCGCTGGTCTAAATGCCCAGTGTTTTGTAGAGACCAACGCTTTTGTATATCACAGATTCTCATCGGCTTTAGAATAAGTGGCATGGTGGTTCTACCGTGCGGTAATGTATATGCAAAGTTGAGAAGTTCATTGTCAGAGCATCAGTTACTCACGGCTGTAAACATTTCACACACGACAAGACAAATGTTCCACTATCCTTTTCATCAGCAACTCTCAAAGCCACAGACGTCTTTTTTTCCACCATTACTGATAACTCGTTTGTAGTCTAATCTGGGGTTATCGCACTGAGATCTGAAGGTTTAGGAAGACGAAGAGTTTTTGCATGCGAGTGCACATGTAGCCTTTTTCCGCTCCACGTACACACGTGCGCGACTGAACTGCACTGCCCAGAGGCTACAGCATGCTGTTCTGAAAGCCTTTCTCTCAGCAGTCTGCTCTAACCACAGCACTGTTGCTTACCTACCGACCACAAGTATCTCGACAGAGCGAAGCAGTTTAACCTTACCACCAGCTGCAGTTGGACTGACTCACCAAAGAGCACGAGCACCACGCAGACAAAAACACAGTTACCTTAATAGAGGCAAAACAGCCCACCGCTAACACTAATGCTAACAGCACAGCGTGACGCTAGCTAAACTACCTCCACGGCAGCTCATGCAACTTCCAACGTGGCTAATTTTCAGCTATGATACACCTCATTTGATAATCATGGAGGGGAAATTATATTTCGCTTATTAAGCGGAGACCGTTGACGGATTAGTGTTGACATAACATGAGTTAATTTATTTTCGCTGCCTCTAATGGATCACACAAGAGGTCGTGATCAGACGGTAATTTCGGAGATTTATGGCATCAGGTGCGATGCGTGTATTTGCATTTTTTTCTTTTATTCAGGGGATTCGCAGCACAGTTATTCCTGCTCGTTTAATGTTAAATTAGCATAGCAACCACAGCCATTCAGGTGAACAGTGATTATTACCTTTAGCCTATCACACACAGACATATTTATAACTCTGTATTCAAATAAATCTACTGTGGTAACAATGCAGTAGTTTCAATTCAAATAATGCTGTTACTGTACTGCAACAGCAAAGCCCTAATCAATTGTTTTGTTTTGTGCTTATTATTTATTTATTTATTGTAGAGGTTAACATCAAGGTACTGTACTGTTGGTTTAGTGATCAAATTATGGCTACGCTTGTTTGTGATCTATTAAATAAATAAATTATATATATATATGTTTATATATTGTTGTGTGATTGTTTAATTGTGAGAATCCTTAAATTATAATAACATAAGGAATAAACGTGTCAGTTGGAAATATCAGTTTACATTTACAAACATTATTTTTGTCATTAATTGTAATAATGTAGTGAGATTATTGTCTGCACAGGGAATCTGATAACAGCCAGTGCTCCCCACAGAGATCTGATCTGTCTGGATTGGCATGAAGTAAAAGAAAAAAACTAAGACGGACTAAATCCAGAAGAACTTGTCTCCAAGATGCTTAAAAAAACATATATATATATATATATATATAAATAAAAAGAATACTCAGTAGATCATTCAATAAAAGGATTTTTATTAGAGGTCATGCTTCAAATGCTACAGTAATATATATTTTTCTCTCTCTCATTTAATGCATTGAAATATTGCTATCTGAGATTCACGTTAGTCCAGGGTGGAGATGAGAAGAGCAGGGGCTTATTTATGAGGCTCAAAATGGAGCTGGGTTTGGTTTGTGGCCGGAGCCAGCTCTCTCTAAGACCAGAATCATGAGCAGCCAGCTGCTAAGAAGCCTGAGCAGATTATTAGAAAAAGGGAGAGTGAGAGAGAGAGCTCACGAGAGGGAGGGGGTGTCCGACGGAGTGATGGAGAGAGAAAATGAAAAGGATGGTGAGATAGTGAAACTCATCAGACAGTCACTGTGTGGTGGGAGGATCAGTATGAGTCCCCTCTCTCTTCCTCCTTCTCCTGCTATCTTCTGGAGCTCAGCTGCCAGGGCAGCCCGTGTGAGCGCCTCTCTCAGCAGGCAGGACACCGAGCAGCGAGAGAGGAGAAGATGAAACCAGCCTCCTGGAGGGAGGTCAGAGAAGCGACCAGTAACACGCTCTCGCTCGCTCTCTCCGAAAACATCTGGAGTTGCTTGCAGCCTCATCTGCCCGTCTAATATTAGAACACAGGAAGAGAGAGACTGCCGTCACAGTGCCAAGACAAAAGAAAAACATGATTCTGTTTTTGATTCTCGCTTTTTTCTGCCCCTACTGTTTCGTTCAACAGCATTACTGGCATGATAAAATAAGCTCTGCTTTGCCAGAGCATTAGTATGCAGATATACATACTACAGATGACAGGATGTTTGTCTGGAGGGAAAATGTCCCGGGACCTGTGAAGAATGGGTGTCCAGTAAATTACAATATGGTGCAGTCTACTAATTGGAATTGTCCAGGACCTCTTGTTTAAGGAATTAGTTGCTTAGAATGGGTCAGAGTGAACAACTAAATAATTCAACAACCAATTATTCGATCAGTGAGGTCAAGTAATTCAGATAGATAGATAGATAGAAGTAGTAAAATATTAAATTATATTAAATTGTAAAAAGAAATTAAATCTGTCTGAATGTATGTGTATATATAATGATTAATGATTTATATATAAATATTATTCAAATATTCAATTTTGAAATTACAAATAGGTCCTAGGTTCTTTGTGGCATGTTTCTGTATTTTAGCACTTTAAAAATATTTAATAATGACTCTATACACAATAAATGGTAGCATTTTTTAATATTTGTAATACAGTTTATTCCATTAATCCCATAGTATTTCCCATAGTCACTGTAGATTGAGCACTTAAAAATGGTTTGTTTGGTATTTGGTATTTGTTTATGTAATAATAATTAGATACAGTAATATGTGTTTTATATATATATATATATATCATTGTAAAGCACATATTATTTGTCCTTTTTTATATTTTTATATAACAAAAAATAGTTTGTTGTTGTTTTTTTGTTATGACTTTCTCTTGTTTGCGATAAGCACAAGAGACACTGACAGCCGTCCCGTACCCATCAGCCCCAGTCACAGCCACTGCAGTCTGTAGAACAAGACCCAACCCCCTTTTCCCCTCCCCTCCCCTTTCATTGGCCACCTCCTCTGCCAATCACAGCCCAGGGGCGGGCCCAAGAGCGAGGGAGCGCTGATGTCAGTCACATGGATTCTGGTGTGGTCATGCGAGCGCAGCTGAGCGGCAGAGCTATGCTGGCCAGCTGCTGCTGAAACAGCAGTGGACTGCACTCGCGATACCGCTCGCCTATGGACCGCCGAGCTTAATGATGTATTTTGTGATTTCAGCTATGAAAGGTAAGAGGAAAAACAGCATGCCAGGGTTTTGTCTGTCCCTTTTTGTAAACTTCCTTTTTTTTTTTTTGCGAGCGAGTCGAGCTGCAAAGGGCTTTATTCACAGTCAGCCAACTCTCTGTTAGAGCGTCTCGTGCAAAGAGAAAGAGCGAGGGAGACAGCGAGAGGGAGAGTGTTGGGGCTTGTGCGAGTGTTTGTTTCAGGGAAATTAAGTTGTGGCATTGTTTTACATTTCAGCTTCGCAAGGAAATCAAGTTAGTGCTTTGATATGAATGAGAAAGTTCTGTTGCTGAAGCTGCTGAATGTCAAAAAATGAAGAAGAGGCTGTTAGGAAGCTGATGCCTGATTTGTCTGTTCCTGAGATGCATTTTAATGCAACATAATATTTATATTTACCATTATTTTACACCCTCAAAGTTTCAGTTCTTAGATCTGATAGTCTCGTCTGAGATTGAGAAACTGAGATTTTGTGTGTGTGTGTGTGTTGTCGAAGGGAAAAGGTCGAGGAGAGTTCTCGGACGTCGTTTGGGTTGATGTCGGTGTGAATCGTGTTCCACTGACCTATTTTTTGGGCCGTGAACAACCAGGGTGAGCACCACACCACTATACTGGTGTTGATCCTGCCTCCGTAATCCTGTTCGCCGGTCATAACCCCCCCCAAACCACCACCATAACACACTTACACACACACACTCATCTGCCTCCTGGATAACCTGCATTCATTTGTTTTCTTTTGAAGTCTTTTTTTTTTACACTTCTATATAAAATACATACACTCTCCGATCCATTAGCGCTCTGTGCTGCCACACACACCCCCTCCGCTTCACACACACACACACAGCTGTCATTCTGTATTAGGCGAGAGGTGTTGAGAGTGGAAAAAGCGATGGATGTTGGTGTTGAGCCGCGGTAACACCACTCTTCTCCTTCGCACACTCTCCGTGAATCTCCCACTGAAAGCTTTTCCACAGTTCACCTCCACTGCACTCGTAGTTATTGCATTACCACAACACCGCCTCGTGTGTTGGAGCACAGTTAAATAGCAAGTATTAATGAGTTTTTATGCAGCACCAAAATGCATTGCTAAGCCATATTTATGCATCTATTGCGTAATAACCCATTTATGCTCATTTTACAACTTGCTTTTGCAAGGACGTGCATTGAAGTTGAACCTTTTTTCCCTCTCTGTTCAGACCTTCGAGTGTTTGGATTGTTCATACCTCAAATCTGAATGTGAAAGCATGTTGTCGAAGTGCTCGTGTGGGTTTAGTTTTTTGCATGCATGCAGCCGTTAGTGTGTGTTTGTGGCTATGATCGTGTAAGTGTGTGTGTGTGTGTGTATTGTAGAGATGGAGCAGGTGTATGCGATAGCCTCTGACCCTGTATATCTCATGTGTGGGTTGTTCTGAAGAGGCTTACAAACTGAAAATAGAGCTCTTGGAGACTGGAGGAATCCATAATAGTAGAACCAAAATATATCGACAGGGTGTCTAACTCTTTAATAAAAGATGTTCTAAGGTTTTAGAGAGGTTGATACTGTTTGCATGGACTCAGTTGCAACATTTTGGGAAAACTGTGCATCATTAGATGTTTTCTTTTGAATTTTTTTAAAAAAAAAGCTTGTATTTGTGTTTCATTTAATTTTGAAACAGTTTAATAATATGTTTCCTTTTGTTTCAGAGAGGTTGATACTATTTGCAGTAACAATATTTTGATATTAGATGAAAACAACTTGTATTTTTATATCATTACGATCTTAAAATGATTTAATACAAGATTTTGTAGTGTTTTAAAGCGGTCAGTGCTTTTTTGCAGTTTGACTCGGATACCGTTTTTTAATCGAATTGCTATTTACGGTTTTCTATTGGAAACAACTTGCATTTTTATGTAATTAAATTGTTTTAAACATTGCCAAAGCTTAAAAATCATTAATAGACACTCTCTTTTATTTAATTTTATTTTTGTAAGTCTCCGTAAAGTCTAATTTCTGTCCAGCCTCTTTATTGGACTGATTACGACACTGATTTCATTCAAGTCTGGCTGTTGCTAAGTGTTTGCTTTGGAAGTCATTTGACAGGCATGTCGTTACAGACGCTAACGCCTCCTTGTTGGGTAATATGACACGGTAGCCTGTCTTTTTTTTTCCCCCGATCGTACCCCCACCTCATTTTTTCTTTCCTCTTTCCCAGTCTCCTAGCCACACACTTGCCTCTCAAGTACCTAATTACCTGTAATGGAAACATCCCTCTCATTACCCTATGCAAATGAGCTAGCCTGCTCCACACAATTAAGATGAAAACTCCAAATATTAATTACATAATTAAAGAAAGTTGTTTGATGTGCCAAAGACAGAAAAAAACAGCCCTGTTTTATCTGTGTGGTAATTAACCCTTTAATAAGCTCTAAAGTATGGAAAGTATATATATTTTTTAATGCGTGACTTGCACATGTCCTGAAAAGTACCTGGCTGGAGTGAATGTAATGAGCATGTGGACGTTACAAACAAAGTTAAAGCAAATAGCATTTGCATGAGATTGAACGTTAGTGGTTTGCCCTTTTCCTCTCTTTAGGCTCTAGGCTAGGAGAGTGTTCTTGACTAGTATGATTCTCTGGGCACTTCGGTAACACAGCAGAGGTTAACAAGATTGGCTGTAATCCAGTTAGCCACAAAGGACAGAAAGAGGGCATGCAAAATCAGATTAAGGTGAAGTAAAGATGTAGCCCACTAGCTAGGGTTAAAAATAAAGAGCAAGATTACTGGCCAGCAAATAGTGTTAAGTGGACTATTTCTGCAGCGGCTTCTGGTTTTGCTATGGAGTGGGGTAAGGAGTCATTTTAATGGACATTTAAGTGCTACTTGGTATAGTGTTAATGTTTTTGTGTAAAATATTAAGCATTTGGCAGTCTCAAAAGATCAAAATATATATATAAAAAACTACTTTTGAAAAATAACCTTCCGCACTGTCTTGGAATGTTATATAAGGAATAGTTGTTATTTTTGTCTATACATGTTATGTTGTCATCTTAAGTGGCCAATTCTTGGTCAGAATAGGTTTTAAAACAAACCATTTATTTTAAAGGAAAAAAAGCTATTTATGTGAATATAAGGAATGAAACATACTCAAATGTCTTGTATTTCAAAATGTGTAAGAAAACACATTTTGTAAGTTTAACAAGTGCAAAATGTAAAAAATAAATTGTGTAATCATGCAGCATAATAATTGAAAGAAAGAAATATATATTTCAATGTTACTCAGAATGCTTTTTCGGTAGTTTGAATATGTTTAAAAATATTTAA
>JAUCMU010000053.1:11840186-11854556 GCA_032275025.1 Enteromius treurensis | reverse complement strand
TTGGTCGACATCGCCCTACACTAGCGTTGACAATCAAAAATCCCTTCATCAACTAACTTTTTTTTAGTCAGAGGAGACTAGAATAACATTGTGTTTCCGAGAGTTTTGTAATGTTGCACTCATTACATTAAAACATCATGAGAGAGATTTTCAGACAATGAACGGGAAGCTTTCATGGCTTATTTAGAAAGCTAGCGATTCAACCCAATTCAGAACAGACATAGTTCATCTAATTAATAAGCACGAGAAAAAGCGACTCTTTCAAGTGATTTCAGAAGAAGCTTTTTTTTTGAGGCAAATTCACAGCATTGTAATTATTGGGGAGGGAATGTCAAAACAGTTCAGATAGCTGTTGGGAAAAGATGCATTTCCGACCCCAGTCAACCGTCTCCCCTCTCTCATTCCCTTCCCTCTCTCTTTCTCTCCCTTTTTTTCAACATCTGCCTTTGGTTTTGATAAAGAAAAAAGACATGTCAATCATCCCCACTAATGGAATGTGGATTTTCTAATTCACTCAAACAGAACGGTAAATTGAAAAAGAGTGCAACCTTTTTAACACACACACTGGCGCTGACAGTCAAGCTCCATTATCTGACAGCTGGAGAAGTTAAAAATAACCGGGCTCGCAGCAAATTAGACGTATCATTTGGCTTCTAAACGGAGAGATGAATGTATGTGTGAATGTGCTTGCCATACCGTGACATGAGGCCAATACATCAACCTCCTGTTTGTCTGCTCTTTCATAAACTCCGACTGGAATAAACAGACAATGCAATTTGTTACAGCGCGAGGATATTTTCTCAGTCTCCGTCGAGTTCACCGAACGATCCGCGGCGCGTTCCACCCCCGACGATCCGTCCGCGCGTGCGACCATTAATCATCGCGCGGGTACGTGCAAGGTTATTGCTATCGCTCAAAGCCATGTTCGGAGTCTTTCATATGTTATATTTCTATCGAACAATAAATCTGACATGTGCGGCGAGGACTCGAGAAGCTCGCCCTTGCTGTAATCTCACTATATATGAAGACATAGGCCTGACAGGGCCATGAATCTCTATTGGTGCTGTCACAGATAGCGATTTTCCATGACATTGAATCGCAGCCGTACCTGACTAGCACTAGCGAGTATTCGGTTACTAGCAGTAATTTAAGTCTGCGTGAGGCGTCTCTTTTTTCAGTTCGGTAAGGAAGGAGATCGTCCCTTCCGAGTCGTGTTTCTAGCAGAGTATCTGTTTACCCTTAAATACCCCTCAACGTCATTGTTTATTTAACTTTAGGCTAATCATTAGCTAGTGGGACAACAAAAAAACAGCCCCTCAAGAACACAGTGTCAAACTTTGTACAGGCACCTTGTTTAAGGTTTTAACTAATGGTATGTTTCTTTAACGCACTGGGAATGTAAAACCAGAGCGGGACAAAACAACATGACATGTTAAACTTAGCATTGCAGTGTCATTGCTCAAAACAAACCCTCTTAATTAAAGTATTACCTCCTTTCTGTTTGTTGTGGCATTGCTGAGGAGTCTGTACTAACCATTTTTACCTGACGGGCAACAAAACAGCCAAGAGATCCCAGAACACTCTAGCATTTTGGCGCCGAATAAGCGGACAAGCACCGCTCACATTTTCTTCACAAAAAGCCTAAAATTGTGTCAGATCATCAAGTTCCCCAGAGATTCACACATGACTTGTTGGTTAGACCGTAGTCGTGGGTGGGTTTGAGAAAGTGTTTAAAAAAATCTTGTCAGCTCATATTCGGGGAATGTGTTATAAACGTGGTTGTGTGTGATGGTGAGATCGACTGTATGCACATACTCTGTGTCACAGTGTGTGTCTCCTGCATATGTTATTTCCTCATTACAGCCAATTAATGCTCCAGGCTCACACTCCACTGCTGCCCCTTTATTCTTAGTGTGTGGAAACCGTCTTTTCCCTCTCCTTTATTCTGTACAGTCATCACTATGGAAGCCTGTTTCCATTTTAATGTAAAATAACTTTTGCTCATAACTTTATATCTCAAAATTGTGACTTTGTATATCATAATGCGAATTTGTTTGCATATATTACTTAAAAAATGTCTTTTTTATAATTGCTTCTTTTTGTTTTGTAATTTTAAATATATTCCATGTACAGTAATTGCGAACATTTCCTGTAACTGTTTGTCATAATTGCAACTATATCTGGTAATTTGACTTAATATCTCATAATTATGTATTTTTTGTCATTTTAATTTAGTGACCATTTCTTGTAGTTATTTGTCATAATTGCAACTAGCAATTATCTTGCAGTTTGGCTTTCTTGCAATGCATTGTTGTTTCTTGTAACTGAGTACGGCTTGCCATTTTTATTTATTAATAACTGCAACTTAATAGCTCACAATTGAGACTCTTTATCTTATGACGCAAATTTATTTTTAACATATGCAACTTATACCTCGTAATTGCAAGCACCTGACCAACGTTTTCATCATTGCATCTATTTTGTAAATATACAAATGTATAGATAGTATTGCAATTCTCTTAAATATTTTAAAGTAATTGCAACAATATGACTCGTAGGTATCTCATACTTGTAACTCACAATGATTTTGTATTGCACAATATGAATTTCTTTATCAAAATAGATTTACAATGTGACTCAAATTGTTTTCAAATAATCTCCGAATTATGACTTTTTCTCAGAGTTTCAAAAAATTGCCTGCCAATTGTGACTTTATAACTCATAAATGCAAAGTTATCTCGTAATTGTGACCTTTTTTTCAATTATAACTTCTTGCAATTGTGGCTCACATAAATATTTGTAATAATTCCAACTATATCATAATGTGATCTTATTTTAAACTCTCCTTTTTTTTTTTTTATGAAACTAGCTTACATTCATTACACATTGTGCTCTCCTCAAACCTTGACAATAATGAGGCTCCAATTGCCGGAACTCTCTCAACATCAAGAGCCCATTATCAAAGGAGCTGGACAAGCTGTGACATCAGACGACCCGGCCAGAGAACATCGATTGTTTAATTAACTTTTAATTAATGGCAGAGGGAAAGGACAGCAGAGAGCAGTCACGCTCATGCTGGTTGAGCACGTTTGATTTCACCCCCTTTAGCGGCCGCCATGCTCCTTACAGCATGTACGCTAAGCCACCAAAGAAATCGAATCTACAATGCGAATAATAAAAAAAGACGGGAAAGCCATTTCCACTTTACGTGCACAGCTCGTCTCTTGGCACGGCATTAGAGTTTTGGGGATGCAGTGTTAACTCTATATTTGGATTGCACTGGAGTGGATTAGGAAGTCTTTACTGCAAACCCACGGGATTCTGGCTGAAAGGGGGAAATTGAAGAAGTGCTGTTTGTATCCGCGCTATACAAATAATTGCGAGTTCTCAAATTTCGAGGACCTGACTATATGGAAAAGTGAGCTTTGATGTACAAATCCGCAATTCAGCCGGGATTAGAAGCTCCAAAGGTTAGAAGTTACTAATTACGGGGAAACGGATTCTACATATCTAATGAGCACAAAGAGACATCGGTAATAAATACGAGACTTCGCATTGGATTCCAGATTCCAGAACTGCGGCCCACTTAGAAACATTTGCGGCTGGACACATACTGCATTCAGCATCATTACCGAGATTCCGCAATAATATTTTCAAGTAGAATTGAATAAAGGGCTGCGTGAGGTACATGATACAAAGCCTACTTGCTAATTAGCACTGTTTCAATGGCCCTTGGTCTTTTTTTCTGTGTAATTGAATTCAAATTATTCCTTTCTTCCCCCGTTTTATCCAATAACATAGAGAAGTTATGAGGAAAATGGCAAGCACGCAGCATAAATATGACAATAATGTCTGATTAATGTGCACTTTTGATCTTATTATGTGTAGGCGACTGCCTTGAGTTTCTCATTGGCTCCCTTTGCTCTTCCAGCCGAGTTGCGGCCAATCACGCCATCTCCAAATTAAACATGTCCAGATCCAGGCGCATGGTTGCACTGCCCCAGGACATGGCGTTTCATCTCTTAATGAATGTGCCTGGAGGGGTCCCGCCTGGAGGACTCCCTTAGAGGGGGACCATGTCACCCCTCATTAGCCGGGGGGGGTTGCGTTCTGCACTCATTCTGAAGAACAGCCCCTTGGAGCAGGGAAAGGGATGTCCCTCTGATTTCTCCAGCTTGAGCTGAGCTGTCTGGTAGAGTCTTTCTATAATGGTTTGATTTTAATTTGCGGGGATAATTCTATCCTGTACAGTACATCAGGGGTGTCCAATCCTGCTCCTGGATAGCCAATGTCCTGTAAAGTACAGTTCAGTTTCTGGTAAGTCTTGATCACTTCAAAATAGACATTTCAAATTTACAGTTCAGCAAAAAATGTAATTCGCAATTTAAAATAAAAACACAGCAAAGTGGCTCTCCGGGAACAGGTTTGAATGCCACTGGTGGTGCTCAGGTGATCCTTAGCGCCACAACATCAAGCATCCCGATACCTCAGATAACTCTTTTCCGAGTATTAATGAGGCTAGTGAAGGAAAACCCAAGAAGGCTACCGGGTCTTTGGGATTTACAGCGAATCAGCTGACTCTAATAGCCTTTTCCCCTCGTTGCTGAACGTGGCTCTGTGGTTGAGAATAATTCCACAGGATTTGTGATGTATTTATGCAATCATTAATCTGGCTGTGTCTTTTCACTGGCCGGGATTAGAGTTCCCCTCCATCGGGCGCCAGGTAGGTTCACATAGAGGTAGCATACAGTTGTTGTATGCTACACAATGTTTAGTCTTACAGAATGCATTTTATATGGCTGTGTAATGCAGAATGGAACCAGGCCAGGGCTGTGAAAACACTAGATTTGTGCGCTGTAAGACATCTCTGAACTCTGTCTGACAGCAGAGAGAGCGTGAGGCCACATTTCACACTGTAGGATCAAGGAATGTCTGGCTGCTCAGGTCGTAAATGCTGTGTGTTCATGACTGTGTAAAACACATCAGGGATCAACAATAAGAATGAGCATTTCAGGGTTATCCGACCAGTGCTTTGGTATTACATTTAGTATTTGTTAAATATATACAACAGTGTTCTGTGCCTCTGGTTAATATAGACAAGGTTTTGTTGCAACTTAGTGTCTTGGAAGCATCCGATGGGAATAATTTACCGTATTATATACAGTAATATTGTATACATATCTTAAAATAATATTGAACACATATATCTCTTGTATTAATTAATTAATGAATTGTCTGGTTACTTTACAAATCCGAGGGATCTAAGTGTTTTGCGCCCGTAAATGTAGGTTCGCCATGCTGTTTATTTTTTAAGAGGTAAATATTGACATTACTAATCTGAATCGGATTGGTGTGCATTAGCAATGATTATGTTTGTACAAGTGCACAGTAAATGCTTCAGTAGCTTTTCATCTTGAAGAACGGCACCACTTGAACATACCTTTTATAGTACACAAAGATGGTTTACTGCCTCGGAATAAAGATCCATCTTTATCCTTCTCCCAGCTGCCCCTCTCTCTCTATCTCTCTATCCATCAGGGCTGTAGCAACCGTTATAACTGATGGACAGAAAAAATTTTTCAGCATATGTCCTGTCAAATATTGCAAACACCCATTTAGAGAAAACTCTAATAAAGTCTATTTTCAGTTTATATTTTAAGTGAAGTGTTTATTTCTATGAGTAAGCTTACATGTCCTCTAGGTGGATAAAATATTTAAAATTTCCCATTTTTTGCGGTTACACCATTTGACATTTTCATGTACATTCTGTCTTAACTCTTGTACAAAAGAAAAAAATAATAATGTGCATATGCCATTTTTAACTTCATAAAATCAACATAAACATGCTGTGTGCATTTTAAAATACCTAATGCATGCTTGTAAAACAAGTTTTTTAAAGATTTTAGAATTTCTCATCTTGCCCAACACTTTTTGTCACTAACTGTGCATTTTTAGATTTTCAAAAAAAACACCATTTAGTATGTTTTTTAAGCGTTTTGAATTACGGGACACTGATAAATCACCTTCATATTGTAATACCCATGTCATACCCATGTCATTATACAAATTTGTGTCCTCATAAACCACATAAACCTGCACACACACACACAAATATATTGTATTAACTGATGGGTAAGCAAAAAAAAACTTCTTTAGCCTATTTTAAGGACAGGAAGCTATTGGTCTGCAGATCTGTAAGCAAACAGGTCATTTGGAGACTGCAGCGAACTGCCGAGAATAATAAGGAAGCAGAAAGAGAGAGACACAGAGATAGCAGGCGCCCCAGCTGAATGCCTGAGAAAGCTGCCTTTCGGAGGTCCCATGATGCAGCGGATCTGTGGAAAGGTTGGGTGCGTCTGGTTACAGCTCTATCAGGGCTCCATCAGAGAATGGCAGGATTTGGTATCGCCTTCTAATGTAACAAGGACCATTTGTCTCAGTCACACATCCTTGCAAGTGCCTTGCTGAAGCCATTGATGTCATTCATCTAGCCTGTCCTTGGCTGCTCTTTTCCTTCTCTGACAAGAGAGCAGCACTCTCAGGTAGCTGGAGGGAAGGAAGAGAGGGTGATGGAGAGAGAGGGAGAAAGAGAGAGAGAGGTGGTATAATGCTTTCTCATCAAGGCTTGAATTACCCAATGTGTTGAGTAATGAATCCATTGCCTTACATACACAAATACGCACTATTTTACACATACAAACACGCACACGTTTCCCTTGTGCTTCACCAGTGACCTGAATGCCAGAAGACTCCTGTTGTTTTCAAAATTACGGTAATTGAAGTTGCTATTTGCTATCTCTAACCTGAGTGTGAGAGCAATGCGGAGCAGAAGCAGAGCTGTATGTTTTTTGCCTGGAGCGTTTTCCAGAGTGTCTGTGTTATCTCTCGCTCTGAGATCGTTGCGATACCGCTTCATCACGAGCGTAACACGCTAACGGCCTATAGTGCAACTGCATGTCAGCAAGACTTCAGCACACGTTAAACAGTGTACTATTAGGAGCCGTTCACACTGTGTTTTGCAGTCTGCGGTGCTGCTTTCACATTGCTTTACATGCTCTAAACAACACAAGCATCTCCCACATAACACCGCTTTTTTCAAACGCAGCACTCAAATTAAAAGCTTAACAGCGTTTATAGATCTTACGTTATTCCACTTCGTGTAACATTTTTCATCGCAAATGCCTTATAGCTGCTGGAATCAAAACACGTAGTCATCGAAGTTTGATGGTTGCTTAGTGATAATTTTAAGGATGGAGAGGGAAAGTGTGAGAATTTGCTCACACTTGAAAAATGGCATATTCCGTTTTCCCATAAGGGAATAAACTGTAATTGCGGGTCATGATGCAACTGTACAGAAATTGCGCAAACATTTTTAAAATATGGTTCAATTTGTTAATATTAGTTTATTATTAGTTCATTAGGTATCATAAAATAACAAGTAACATATCTATATATTTTTTTTTAAAACATTAATTAATGCACAATGTTTTTAATTAATGAACATTCTTTTGTTTTGTAAAATTAATAATTAATAATTATAATTATATATATATATATATATATACACACATACACATACATGGTTATATATAGTTATATGTATTTATACATTACCATAACTATTATTTAAAAATAGATCATTCCACCCATCTGTTTTTTCCTTCTTTTTACGTTATTAGATGTTATTTTAATATGAAAATAGCATCAGTTGTAAGAAATGTTAAACGTGAGTTTAGCGTGATTACGAAAATGCTAGGAACCACCCAACTGTTTTTTCCTAATTTGTATGGGCTAATGCATAGATAACATTTTTAATATGAAAATGGCATCGCTGGGGAGAAAACATGAAAATACCAACAGTGCTTGTTCAGTCCTCTTCATTTCTGTGGCCATTAGTGAATGTCTGGGAATTTTTCATCAGTTTCGTCCGAGAAATATGGCTGGGATTGAATCTCTCGCACACTCCAGTGGTCCAACCTTTCATTGAGCATGCAAGCCATTTTAATCTCCAATTGAAAATTTCTTCCTGATTTATTAATTGCATTCTTAGGACGGTTGTCTGCCCCTCACCGCTTGCCACAGCGAAGCCAGTGACTGTGACTGCTTTGACCTTGGAGCCCAGGACACAGTGCTTGTTATGTAAACCGATATGATGGTTAGGACGGTGACACATTCTGAGCGGACTGGAGACGTTTATTGGGGCTGACAGACAGGGCCAGCTGGGGCAGGGGCCGCCGAGCGTGCCCTACTGTACTCTGAAAGACACGACTCCGAGGCCGGCCAACAGCCTGCGCAGACAGCCGAGCAAAAGGCAGCCGGTGCAAGACAACAACAACCCTGGCGTCGTCCGATGGAGTCGAACAGAACTCTACCAACAGACTCGAGTTGCGAGCTGGGCGGTTGAAAATCTGAGGATCAGTAGACGCTTGGAAGGAAAGGAAAGGCTAATGATTTATGTGTGAATGCAGGCTTGGATAAGGAAGGAACAGCTGAGTAAGGAATCAGGCCAGGTGTTTGTTCCGATTCCCCTGAAACGAGCAGAAAAGCAGAGTTGGTCTCTGGATAAATGGAACGCTTTATCCCTCAACTATCTCAGCAGAGCCACACGCACACACGTGTACGAGCACACACACAAGTACGCAAGACAACGCAACACGGTTTCAACCAGTTAAAGCTGCATACAGTGTATCTAGCAATACTTAGAGCATGCAAATGGGCCTTTTTTATAATATGCTTTATTATTTGAGGCCAAACAAGCCAATTGAACTAAAGGATGAAATATATTTAAACAATGGTCTTCAGTGTGCACTCCCCCCGTTACTGTATGTTTTTTTCATACTAATAGACACGTTCTGATTTATTTAATGGTAATTCACCCCAAAATGCCAGTTCTGTCATCATTTATTCACCTTCATGTCTTTCCAAACCTGAATGGCTTTAATGCACTCTTTTAAAAAAAACACAATGCGAGTTGTTTCGACGCTAGTCAAATATGGATTACATTTTATACCAAGAAGTTAGGTTAGAACATATTTAGCCCAAATTTGGGTTGGCACAACCCAGCATTTTTTGTGTTTAAGATATAAGATAAGGATGACTTTAATAGGAACTTTGGACCCTATTGACTTCCACCGTATGATATGTTTTTCAAGTTTGTTTCACATAAGAAGGTAAGTAATACAGGTTTGGAAAAAACAGAAAGGTGTCATAAATAGAGTTGCAAAGGTGTGGAAAATTTCGATACGTTTCTTTAAAGTTTCCAAAAATTGCCAGAAGAATTTTTTTTATAATGTTTCCAGCATTTATTGGAAATTATCTACATCTTTGCAATTAAAAATATATACAGAATTTGTATTTCTGTTTGAATTATCCCTCTAACGTTAACGTAAGCGTGATTTGTTTGACATGTTTGACTGAAATTCATACATTACACACTGTAATGTTACCACTTTTAAAATTGCATCGGCAGACACGCAGTGATTAGAGGCTGTTGGGTGAATGTGTGGCGAGTGGAGGGAACATTGTGCAGTCAGGTGTTAGAGACCCAGCTGCAGGTCGACTCGTTGTGTCCCATTGCCTGTGTCTATTAGCAAACCCTGCTGGAAACATATTTCTCTGTAGAAATGTCTGTCAGTGCTTTCTCGTCTGGCCTGAGTCAATCAGGTTTGGGATTGGTGTGTGTCGCGGGGTGGATTAAGTATTAGTTGGAATTCCAGCACACACACTCTTTCCTCAATCTTTCGCTCACCTTTTGTTTTGGAGGCACTGGACTAGTTGATTTGAATCCTGTCCAGAGCAAACATGTCTGTTTTTCTTGCACAACCATGGTAAGCAATATATATTCTGTATATGAATGACTGTGATTGCAGTATTATTTTTATCCAACATTATCCATTATATATTTTAAACATAGTTGAACTTAACTGCAGTTTTTCTAGAACTCTTCTTGATTATAGGTATATTTTAGAATATTTTTATGTGGGTATGCACATCAGGGTTAAGTATTAAGTTGTTTATATACATAAGTTAACTGAAATCATATATTATTTCGGTTAACTTATAAGAAAACAACATTTTCCATTTTCATTCATTTAAACTTGATGTACTAAATAGCTAAAACTAAAATAGAATAGAATAAAATAAAATAAATAATAAACTTATAAATAACAAAAACACAAATTGCATTTGAAACCAAAAACATGTTAACAAATTCAAACTATTATTATGAATAGCATATTTTTATGAATTGTAATATTATTAATAATATTTTATCATTTAATAAAATAAATATAATATTTAAAAATAATACTAATATATATATATATATATATTTATTTTTTTTTGGGAGCTTTTCACATTCAGACGAGCGTCTTCAGCTAGTTGTGTTTGCCAGTTGGTTTCAAATGCAGTAACAAACCTCAACCAAGATCAGGTAAACCCAAAACCAGCCTAATTGTACACCACTTCCTTAAAAGCGATAAATGAACCAAACAGCCAATCCTTAGTTTTGCACACCTCTAATCCACAGCCATGATGCTTCTCCCGGAAATACATATTAATGCAGCAATTACTGGTCTGAAACACCAGCGTCACATGGAAACCGAATTCCCTTGTGCCGTGGAACAAGCTGCTTTGTTGTTGTGCAAAGGTTTTCTCAGTGTAATTGTGCACGGGTATATATATATATATTCATTCCTTCGTGTTTATTGTTTTGTCATTCATTGTGCCGGATTGGCTCCCCTGAGAACTCGGTGTGATCTGATTGGTGTTTAACTAAAGCACTCAGCTGTGGGAGATTGAAGCTCCCGATCGAAGATTAAATCAGCCATACAGGGCTCAAATTCATACTGCATGTTAAGAGATCTGCGCTGGCCTCTCCTGCCCGGCTGGCCGAGTCCCATTCGTATTCGTCAGCAGTCTGGAAACTGGTTTCAGATGAGGGAAAAAAACATCTTCCGACACGGTGAAAAACCTGCAGGAGCATGACTCCAAAAATGGCTCCTCTGATGTTTCAGCTTCAATGACTCTAAGCCTCAGCGATGTGCAACGTCAAGCGTCGCCGTACATGGCATTCGTAAACAAAAATAGACAATGGCGAGCTCTCGCTCAGCTGCGCAAAAGTTCCTGTCACATGATGCCGCGTTTTTACGAGAGTTTACAAACAAATGACGTGTTTAGACCTGGTCTGAATTCTGTTTTATGCACCGTATGATTGCGATAATGACTTCGGCTCGCTTTCAAATCGAAGATAAATGTTTATGCATGTGGAAGGTTTGCCTGCGTTTGATTTGTGTTTGTTGGAGCAACACGGCACAGACGGTGCAATGCAAATGCACCCCTCTTTCTCTCTCCGTCTTTCTTTCCCTGTCTCTTGTTCCTCTGGGATTCAGGTGCACTGTGACACAGCGAGAGGTGGCGTGCCCTGTGGCTCTAGACTTCCTTGCTCCGATGGAAACACTTTGCCTGTCACTGAACAGAGGAGGACAGGAGGAAAGAGAGATGGAGACAGACGGAAGGAGAGAGAAAAAGGGTGTCGGGGCAGGGCGGAGGAGTGAGTTTGGCACGCACATGCTCCTCTCCGTGCAACTTGTCTGTATCGTAACCCCCATCCTTTTGTTCTGTTCCCCTGAGTGCAGTCGCGCTCACACTCGCAGCCAGAAAGCTCGTCAATCTTTGCCACATAACGCATAAATAAGGACTAGAGCTGGGCGATATAGCTGGAAAAATGGGTTTTGAGATGTTTCGTAGATACATCTCGTATTTCATCATGTAGATATTTGTTCTAAAATGAGCAATCAACCTAAAGCACCCAAAGTAGATTAAAACATTAATATATGTATATATGTATGTGTGTGTGTATATGTATATATATATATATATTTAAATTAAAATCATGAAGAGAAAAATTATTCAAGCAAAGGAGTGTTGACTAACAATTATTATTAATAAAAAAATTATATGCATACTTTTTTTAATTAATTTATCTACTGCTCAGTAATTATATTATTTATTGTAAGTGCTGTCAAATTATTAATCGTAATTAATCACATCCAAAATTAACATTTTTGTTTACATGTACGTACATTTATATTATTATATGTTACATATAAATATATCCAGCATATGATCATAACGTATTTTTAATATATACATGCATGTGTTTGTATTTATATATTTATATATACAAAATAAATATACACAGTACACAGTCATATATTACATGGATGCGATTAATTGTGATTAATTGTTTAACAGCACTTTTTATTGCATTTATTTATTACATTTTGCTAGTATTATATTGAATCATATATATTATTTATAAATTATTATTATTATTATTATTATATTTGGGATTCCATAAAGAATGAAGTTCTGCAAACCTGCTCAGACAATTAAATAATATCAGTACACGATAGATATTTATTTAGTTATTACGCATTACTTTTAGTTAATATTGTAGCTTTAGACTACCTAAATAGGTTCATGTTTAATGTGAACCTTTAAATATGTGTATATGCAATATCTGCACTTAATAATAATAATAATAATAATAATAATACGACACAGGCACTTGAAGTGAGATGTCTCCTTATACTGCCGACAGGGAAACACTCCTGCTCTGCTCAGCCCTGCTGTATATGGCATGTCAAAATGCATTTGACTGAGCCGGTTGGGTACATCTAGAAGTACGGTAACACAAGCTGCTGTGTTTGCTGGGAGGAATCTTGAGTTTTGTGTGTGGCACTGAAAAATTAATGGCCTCATACACAAACAAACACACGGATGCATGCATGGGTTACTCCTGAAAGCTGCCCAAAGGCAAGCAGCCAGCACTGGGTCGAATCCGCCACTTCAGCGATTTACAGGAGCAACAAGAGGGAAAAGAATGAGAAGTTCTCTTCTCAGACTCTCTCTCCCTTTCGCTCATGCTTATCTCCTCTGATCTCCTCGGCTCTCCGGCGGTCTCGAGTGACGGAGGATCATGGCGGCGAACTGTGATTAAACACGAAGAATTAAACGGGAAGCACAAACAAACGTGCGCACAGCCTAACAAACAAGAGCATGTGATCAAAACAGCTGTTTGCGCACTTCAAACTACCTTTCTTGGTTGCAAAACGTTTCGTTTTTACAATAACGTTAAAAAATGTGATTCACGATAAGTTTCAAAATCGCTCAGCATGCTGATAATTTCCGATTTAGTATTCTATCGGCGCAGTTGGAATATTATGAAAGCCTGTTTTTGCCACAGAATAAATTTTAAAAAAGGGTTTGCAGCTTATCTCACAAAACTGAGATTTTTGGAGATCCTCTCAAAATTGGGAGATATAAAGCTGCAGTTTTTGAAAACAAGTCAGAATTGTAATTCTGGGAGTCAGAGATCTGAATTTTGAAAGAAAATCTGAATTGGAAAAAAACTAGTAAAAAATGTTAGATAAAAGTCACAATTACTTTTTTTTTTCATTACAATTCTTTATCAACATTCCATAGAAAATGTTAATCTACGAAATTGATATCCTTCCCTTCTTAAAAGGCTAAAAAGGAAAAGTATCAGAAGTCATAAACGTATTTTTGTTGCCAAATTACTTGGCAAAATGACATACTGTAAATCAGTGATTTTAGACTGTTCATGCGTTAAAACCAGCTTATCTCATAAATCAAACGGAAGCTAACAGATACCCTTAGCTGGAGTTCTTCCCACTGACATATTTTCTAACCTATACTTCGTACCACAGAGGGTGCTTGGGTAATGTTCAGGGGTTTCATTATTTACAGAAACAATCTGGAACAGTAGTGAAACATTTCAGAGGAATTTGATTAAACTGCCGTTTGTTCATGTTCTCTGGCCTGGAGGACCGTTGTTAATCTGGCTGTAATGTGGCACTTTGCGCAATTCCAGCATGGCTGTCCAATCACTTACATAATCCCCTGACATGAGCCCACTGGCTTGCGTCATTTGGTCACTGGCAGCTGTCAACACACAACCACGTTAGCAGCCTTCTACACACAGAGCGCAGCCCAATTGCCACATTTAAGGGTGCAGTGTGTATTTTTTTATGTCTCTGGCAGTCCAAAACAGAACTGCTAAAATAGATTAACTGTTCAAACAGGTAGCAGCAACCCAAACCCATGACTTTAGTTCATTTGGAGTTCGCAGTGAGATCCCTTAAACAAACAGATTTATTCAGTGTGGGGTGCTGAAAAATTCAACACTGCAGCTTTAAGGAAAAGAAAAAAGTGTTTTAGTGATTATCACGGAATGCTATATCCAATTTTATCATGCAAAGAATCACATGCTGCGTCTGAAATCGCGTACTGCTTAAGTAGGTACTACATTTAAAACCGAACGTACTACCCGACCGTTAAAACAGT
>JAUCMU010000053.1:11814060-11825582 GCA_032275025.1 Enteromius treurensis | reverse complement strand
GTCTGGAATGACATGAAGTAACAGAACAAACTTAGACAGACTAAATCCAGAAGAACTGTGGCAACGTCTCCAAGATGAAGAAAAAAACCTACCTGAAACGCTAACCTTTTTATTTTACTGGCCAAATTATTACACTGTTTGGTGTTTTGAAGTAAATTTATATATGCATCGTTTGACAGCACTAATACATATATATATCTACATACACAAAATTAAAACATAGAATATATTAAGAAACATAAAAAAATAATCTTCACTTAATTTATTTAAAAATATTTACATTCATTAAAATAAAATAAAAATATGCATTAAAATATACATATAATTAAAATAAAATTGAATAATTGTAATTGAAATGACTAATACTTTAAGGCTACAGTCCATTGATTTATTTAAATTGTTTTTGTTTATTTGTTTTTGTAAGTATTGTAGATCAATAAATGTATTATTGACAGTTTCATAAAAATGTTTACCTTTTAAATTGTCATTTATTTACATAATAACGTGCTCTGAAAATGTATACAAATTTAAAAAAATTATTAACACGCAAATAAATAAAACATTTTGTAATATATAAAGACATTTTTGTGTATCTACACCTGAATATGAAATCAAGTATAAAATCCACTATTATAGCTTCACATGTCTTTGGACTTAATAACTCAATAGTGTAATCACGTCTTCGTTGTTAGCATGTACAGCAGTGATGAATAACACTGATGATTTTAGCACTATATAATGCGACTTAGGAGCTGTGCGGACACGTTGACAGCCTCTGCAGAACGCATTCCCGCGCATGGGCTTTTTTTAACCGTCTTGTTGGCTGTGATGGTACGAGTATCCGAGGAGCCAAGTCAAGCAGGGGAGGACTGCCAAAGAAGTGTCTGGCACCAGCCTCAGTCCTCTCCTGCTGGATCTGTCGCTTCTGCGGAGGAACTTAAACCTCGGGCCATAACTGTACCCCAACTCTTCCGTTTGACTTTAGCCTAATCCTCTCTTCACAGGTAAGAGCCACTTAACTTCAAGTTATTCAACGGAGTACGCACTAAAATTCAAATCAAACAGCCCTTCTAGGGAAGTAGCTGCTGCTCTGAGGAGGACACAAGGTATTTGCATGACAAACATCTCATTTTATCAGAGACTAGCAGTTAGCGCACACACTCTGTCACGATTAACCTTGGTGCTAAAACAGACGTCCCAGGTCGCAACACTAAAAAAGACCAAGAAAGTGTCCTAAATTCACAAAAAATGCATGTGTTCTGATTTTATAAAGCATTTGTGATGCACTGTGGGTAAACAAAATGCTACACAGGTGTTGGGAGTATTGTACTGGTGTGTAAATATTCACAAATGCTAATGTTCGAAATGAAGTCGGACTTGTTTCCTGTCTTCCTAATTTATCAATTTCCAAGGAAGACAAAAATAAAATTTAGACCTACAGAATGTCCTAATTTACTTTATTAAAACACATTTGCGAGGCACTAATAATGTCATGATGCAGTAATGATGCATTATGGGTAAACACAGTGCCACATAACCATCACAGACTTTTATACCAGTGTGAAAATATTCACAAACATACATTTTTGTGCAAATTCCAGTCCGCATTTGGTGCTTAAGTGATGCATCATGGGTAAACGCAGCTTCATAAGTGTTACCGTACGGTGTGAAAATATACACAAACGGCAGTTTCTGAACAGCGTATGTGTTCACAGACAGCCCTGTCAGTTTCCTCAAAAGTCTCTGACGGAACGACACGAGGAAAAGCAAGGCATCAGTTTGTTACGGAGGACGGAAATAAATTCCTCAGTGGAATTGCACAAACTTTCTTGTGGGTGACCCTCTCCCTGCGCCACAGCTGCAGCGGGAGGAGTAATGGGACGAGCACTTTCCGGCAGTTAAAGACAAAAAAAAAAGCGGCACGTTTCGCAATTGTTCTCTGAAGCGAGATTACTCCCCTGGGGGCAGAGACGGGTAACCTCTCTGTGCTTCCCTTCGAATTTAAAAGACTGCAGATTAATAAATCATAATCCCCAAGTTACTACGACAACCCAGGACTGTTCCGTCACCTTTTTTGTGTTGGATCTCAAACCTGCGGATCCCAGGAGGCTGGGCACATCCAGGCATTTATAAGCTGTGTGGGGAAAAAAACAAAAAAACAAACAGGTGGCATAAACCTCAGCGGGGCCCCTCGCGCAGCTCCGCACCCAGGCTCCCTCGCTTTACCTCGTGTCAAACATGGGTTTGAAAGGCTCGGGAACTGTATTCCTCTCCTTTTCTTTCTTTCCCACCTCAGTTCCCTCGCTACGCGTGTTTAGCTGCCACTGGGAACGCTGCTCCAGGTGTTCATTGACTTGCATGAAGACGGAGTTAAGTTCTCACGCTTCTGTATGCGCTGGCAAAAACCTGACGTGCTGCGAGAATCGATCTGTTGTAGTTAATATGCTCGCAGCATTCTTTCACCTCGGTGGAAAAAAAAAGGCTTCGGAGAAAGAACAACGTCTGTTTTAATGAGGGACTTCCAATGATAGGCTGGGAGAAATCAGAGTAGAAGAATGGACTGAGATGGGAAAAGCGAAAGAGTTGCTCAGAAGCCCACATGGCAGCGCTCAGAGGTGCCAGGGCGAAAGTGAGGTGCTGTCGTTTTCAAGGACACTCCGTATCCCTGGGTACTTGTTGAAGAGGAGGAATTTTATTAACCCCAGTGGCTCGGCCTTCCATTTCTTCATCTCGGCAAAAGTAAAACCCGTCAAACCATTATATCACGGCATTGCTTTGAATGGCGAGAGCTAATTTGACTGGGGAGAAATTGCTCTACGCGAGGTCAAGATAATGCCACAACAATAGCAGAAATGGGCCATCGTAAAAATAACTGGACGGCTAGAACAAAACTTTTAGAAACGCAAAGTGCTCCATTTTTTCTGGGACAGCATACACCAGCATGACTAGATAGAGTGAGCCCCATTGAGTATAAGCAAATGATTATACTCCAAAGTGAAGCGAACGTCTGAAGCCGAGGTACAAAAGTTTCGGTAGTATTTTTAAACTTTTGCAGAGGAGGTGACTTTAAAAACTCCTTGGTTTTAAAGCATCCCTGATAAATGTGTTCCTAAAACTGCCTTTTCATGGTAATAAGGGTGTCTATACACCAGAGTTTAAGATGCGTCAGAGAGAATGAATCAATTGGTTTAAAGTAGGATGGTGCGTTAAATTTTTTTTTTTTTTAAGTTTACGGATGGGATGCTCCACACTTAAGTTTTACGAGTTTACACTAACGCACTCTGACATCTGTTGACCAATGAGAATTGTAGAACAGGTTTTTCTTTTGGAAAACTTTATGCTGTATTCTTGCTCAATTTTTGATCTAACACAGCTCTTTCCACAACCTCAAAACAGACTTCATGCATTCCTAAGGGTTACATTTTTTGGGGTCTATTTTTGTCTTGTTTTCCAGTAAACCGTATCTAAATATATTGGAAACAAGATGCTTTTCCTTAAGAAGCAAAACTGCGTAGGATAAAAACTCTCATTTTCAGAAAAGGAAGTTTGAATATTATCTTGTTTAAAACAAGAAACAATGTGCTGATGTGTTAAAAAGCAATGCTTGAAATGAACACTAAAATTGCATGAAAATATAATAGTTGCGCAATAAAATGCAATATGATGTAAATTTAGGAATTTAGTTTTCTTTTTAGGAAAGTGCATACTGAGATCACTGACAAGCTACTCCCAAAGATTTACCTGTGAAACTAAGGTTCCGTCCACACGAAGCCGGTGCGTTCCCTATCCGATCATTTTTTTTCCTCTTTCAAAAAAAGAAATTGCCAAACCACTGAAAACGGTGTAGTATATATGCCAGACCAGTATGGGGCGCTGTAATTCTGCCATAGCGCTACACTATAAACGGAGAAGAACGCTGCGTCCGAAATTCGCTTACTTCCCTACTATATAGTACGTGAAAAACAGGATGTGAGGCGAGTAGTATGTCTGAATTCATAGTATCCGAAATTCAGTAGGCGCGATGTACCCGGATGACTTACTGCTTCTGGACGAATCCTATAGTAGGCGTACCATGAACACTTTCCTATCCCATGAGGCTCCGGGAGAGGAGGCGTCATATTACAAAAATGGCGGAAAGTGGAGACGCGGCTCATTTTAAGTGTAAGCACCTCAGGAAAAAAATATTATTTATTGTGATTAAATGACACTAGTTTAACACAATCTAAATAAACGGATGACTTATTGAAAGTTTAAATTGTAGCGCTGTTGTGACGACGCGTGACAGCATCAATATGGCGGATGTAGTATATACTAAAGCAGTATGCGATTTCGGATGCAGCGAATGAGTTTTGCATTACGGCATCTTTGTTTAAAAGGTGGAACGTTAAAGAATGTGACACAAATGTCTCCGAGAAATCCTGTATAATTTAACCAGTCCGATGTTGACTTTGTAAGTTCTGAAGTGTTTCAGAAAAGTGTGCCATATGTGGGTGTGACGTCTGAGGCTGTAATTGACCTGAATGAGGAAACTTATTGCAGAAGAAGTCGGTGTACACTAACTATTGCTATTGCGCCCCTTGTGGCATGTTGCGGAGAATGCAACATGCATAAACTCGAAGCATTTGCCTTTGCATATTCCTGCTTTTGATTATAAATTCACATTTAGTTTCTTTCTCATCTATGTGTAGGCTCTTTGGAGGTGGTGTTCGTCAGAATGTGCCGTGCCTTCGACCCTCAGAACAACACAGTCTATTTCGATGGAAAGTATGCCGGGCCTGATGTCTTTAAGTCATTAGGTGAGTAACGAAACCCTGATTGGACTTGGTATGTGAAGTGGAAATTCTGTGTTTGGAATATCACATGTGAGCACTTTGCTTATTTGTGTCCTTTTTGTTCGAAATAACATTCACACATGGCAACAGCATTCAAATGCGGGCAGAACCCAACCTATTTGCCTAACTGCAAGCAACGTCGAAATTGTTTTGTATACACACCTGTGTGCAGGATCCAAAACATGCCACCGCAAATAAATAAAACCAAATTTCTTAAAGCATTAAATTACATTTTTTAATTAAACAAAATTGCAATTATTCTCACAAGTGAGTGCCACTCGAGTGTTCATTTTGGACAATATGGACTAATAAAGCCCACCAGTTTCTCATTTCCGCCACACCTGGAGTTAAACTTTCCTCGCTGAGGATGCTGCGCAGGATTGCATTGGTGCTGTGTATGGTGGGCGTCTGGAACTGCATAAGCAAGATTGAGTGTCTACCAGGAGTGTTTTATCAAACCCGCCTTCCACGCAGCCGTAGCTTGGGCGTAGAATTTTTCTAGAGTAAGCAAATAGCATTTATGTTTGAATGCCGTGACATTAGCGAAATCTCTTCTCTGTCATTAATGCACTCACATTGAAAACCTTTTGGGGCTGAAAGCTGTCCAAATGCCAAAACAAACACAAACATGAGAAATCTAGACATAAAGATGTCACAGCTGGTAAGACAACATTCAGTCATATCTCCCACGGACGTCCTCAGCGTTATAACGATGCAATATCTTATTCCTGTCGTATCTGTAGCTCGTTTAATAAGCCTGCATTATGTGTTCGCCAAGCTTAAAGCAGTAGCTGGTATGAAAACTGTAGCGTAGTGCCCCCAGGTGGATGCTGGATGTTTTATTTCAATTATTTATAATTTTTCAATATTTAATTTCCAATATCTAATTTATTTATGAGTCTGATATAAATTTGTGCATCTAAAACTCACATTATTACTTAATAGGCGCTGTGTTCAACAATGTTTCAAGCTGCAATCAATATAAAAGGCGAGATATGATTCTAAACAGACAGGAAAATCATCTAAAGTACATGTATTATTTATGTGTTCGATGGAGAATGCAACATTTGCATATTAATTCATGCAAATGCAATGCGATCCTTTATAAATATTACTACTGTGGTGTTTGTGTGTTTTAGGTTTAGTCTGATTCTTACACAAAATATGGAAATGTGCAAACAGGTGGTATCCAACACAACTTATTTAAATTATTTGACATTTTTAATGCCCAATTTCTACTATTCTAAGTCTAATATGTGACAACTAAGACAACAAAAACTTTCTTTTCTAGATGCAACTGATATAAAAGGCCATATATATTTTTATTTGACCTTTAAGTATTTTTTTATTTTTTTTAACCTTTTTTAAACTTACTCAAATGCTTGAAATACCAGAAAGGTTGTTTATATATATATATATAATGCTAAAATATGTATTACTTGTAATAAATGTGTATATTCCTACAAATACACTGTAATGCTTTGAGAATATTACTACAGTGCTGTTGTGTTTCTTTCAGAAAATATGGAAATAGGTTAACAAATAAACACAATTTGAGATATTTTATTTCAGATATTTGCCATTTTAATGCTTAATTTCTAGTATAATATAGATTTGTGCAACAAAATCACTTAATCAATTTTATATGAAATCGTTTTTTCAAGTTTTCTAGCTATGATTGGTGTAAAAAACTAGATTTCATTTTATTTGGCTTAAAAATAAATTATTATTTATTTTTTTATTCATAAAATAAATTATTATTTAAATTATTATTAATTATTAAATTTTATAATAAATTATTCTTTATTTTATTATTTATAAAATAAATTATTATTTATTTTTTCTTAAAATATTAAAATAAAAAATATTTAATGTGATGTTAAAAATACGTACTATGCATGTGTTTGAACTAGACTGCATTTTTTTTTTTTTTTTGGCAAACAAATCCTTTGCAAATGTTACTATGGGGAAGTTTTTTTGTGTTTAGATTTAGTGCGATCTTTCCACATTTGAAAGTTCTGGAACAGCCGTATAGTCCTAATGCGTGCGTTCAAAATGAAAGACCGAATTAACGGAAACATTGTTGTGTCTAGGTGGTGCTGGGCCTGGAAAGTTTGAGAACTGCTGCTGCAGTGTTTGCGTGAGCTCTGAGTCATGGGTTTTATTCAGTGTTGTTAGTGACCCCAGTCATGGTTATGTAACCCCTCTTATTCGCCAAAGCATGATTAGGCTGGAGGGGAAAATCATTCTGTATAGCTGAAGGATTGTATTGTTTTTACCGCTGCGCCACCCCGACATCTCATGCTAAAAGATCAAGTGTCTACTCGACGCTGTCTACTGCTCCCTCTCTCACTCTCTATTTTTTTTTCATCGACTTTTTCTTTTTCTCTGTCTCCACGGTGACAGGTTGCGACGACTTGATCAGCTCTGTCTTCGAGTTTGGGAAAAACTTGTGTTCTATGCACCTCTCTGAAGACGAGATCGCCCTGTTCTCCGCCTTCGTGTTGATGTCTGCAGGTGAGCCTCGCTCTGTGTTAAAGCATACCCATGAAATACCCACAATCCCTTGTTTACTTTATTTGTGGTGTTGGGATATTGTATATGTGAAAGGTTCTCATCCTCGTGCCCGTGTGTGTGTTTAGATCGATCCTGGCTCCAGGAGAAGGTGAAGGTGGAGAAGCTCCAGCAGAAGATCCAGCTGGCCCTCCAACATGTTCTACAGAAGAACCACAGAGAGGACGGCATACTGACAAAGGTACTGTACACATAAGGAACAGGATATGATGTCATTAGATACATCATCTGTAGTCTTCTGTTCTTATATATTGTATTATTTGATGTACTCCTATGTATTTCTTTATTGTTTTATTTTTATAAAATATGAAAAATATGAATTAATAGTAATTTATAAGATGTGGTATTAAATTTTTTATTTTTTTCTAAATCAAATAATTATGTTATCATTATACTAAAGCAAATTATTCAGGTATTTATAGAGAACAAAATTGCTTTGTTAACAGTTTTACAGATAAATTAAAATTTGAATTTGAAAAATAAATAAATAAATTAATTAAATTTTTTATCTCTTTCTTTTAAAAACTAGGGCTACAAAGAGAATCAATTATTAACTATTAAATTAGAGCTGTTTTAACATTATTTATATTATTTAAATACTATTTATATACTATTATATTTAAAACATTTCTATTTTTAATTTCAGTTTTAGCCATTTTAATATGCTTTTGTCATATTTTATTAGTTTATTGTTTTGTTTTGTTTTTCTATTTTTGTAAACATTTAAATTTGTCAGTTGTTTTTTATCTAATATACATTTGAATTAGAATTTAAATTTTCAATTTGAATTTCGTGTATGACTTCACCCCCAAATCTGTATTTGGTCTGGCAGCTGAAAGATTAGCTAATGTCATGTGAAAAACCTGGGACCATCTGTGTTGTGTCTGCGGATTAGAGCGTCTGCCTTTTGCCTTTTGACCCAGTACCACAGGGTCCTTTCCACCAAATTAAAATATCTCTCTCTCTCTCTCTCTCTCTCTCTCTCTCTCTCTCTCTTTCTACAGTTGATATGCAAAGTCTCTACGCTGCGAGCCCTGTGCAGCCGGCATACGGAAAAGCTGACGGCGTTCAAAGCAATATACCCAGACATTGTCCGTGCCCACTTCCCCCCCTTGTACAAGGAGTTGTTCGGATCAGACTTTGAGCAGTCAATGCCTGTTGACGGGTAGCGCTTCCCCGCGCCCACCCCACTCGGGGGAATACACACCGTGGGGAATGTCAAGCATAAATCTGAGACACTTTAGCAGTGCCCTGCACACACACACACACACACCTGGACAGACGACACACTGCACACACACACTTCCCCTTTTTTTTGGTTGTGATTATTTTTGTCGTGGGGGAGGAGGTAACGGACTGGGTTTGACTCTAGCGGTTTATTTTTGGGGTTTGTTCCCTCCCTTATACTGACACAGGTGGGATTCGGAACCCAGGGGAGAGGATAAGAAGATGAAGACACTTGTTTTTCCCGAACGCTCCCTCGCTCTCTTTCTCTCTCTGGCTGAAGCGGCCACGCGTTCGTTTTAGCGAACGGTCCCATGGCGATTTGTCACGATCAGCATAAATAGTTTTGACTCGTTTCCAAAACGATAAAAAAAGAAAAAAAAAGAAAACGATTCCCAGAGAGCTTTCGCCTGGAATCCAGCGGAAGAGGAACACACAAGCCCTTTTCAAAGCCAAGAACATGAAATAAAAAGTTGCAATCAAAAAGTCGATTATCCGAACTGTTCCAGCAGTTGTTGTAGCACCGAAAAGTCCACGTAGAAAAATAAGTGGTTAGTTTCTTCCTCCCTGTGCACTTTTTTTTTTCCTTTTTTGGGATGTCAAACCAGCACAGAGCGAAGAATACAACGTGAGAGAGAAAGAGAGATGCGGAGAAGGAGCGTGATGTGGAGTCAACACAAAACAGCACCTTTCTACGGACAATCGAGAAAAAAAATAAAATAAAGACGAAGGAACAACGTAGAATTCTGGTAATTCTAGTCGCGATTGCTTTTAGCCGTCAGAGACTCCATCTACCATAGTTGCTTAGTGATATCGTTTAAGGCCATCTGCTATTAAGTCCCTCTCTGGAATGGTGTTAACGTAACGTAACGGTCCGACCACCAACATCGATGCAATGCAAGGATCCATTCCACCTGTTTTCTAACGTGTTACAGGGTATACGATCATAAGTACAAACTATACGGAAAAAAAAAATAATGTTTATAGAATCTATTTTAAATAACATGTATGATATTAGTAGCTAGACTATTCTTAATTGTGAAAAATTGATAAGGCACTTTTATTTGCACCTTTCTTTAATTTAAGACTTGTATATTTACCTAGTGATGTGTTGCATGTATAAATACCACGGTTTTGGAGAACGAGTGCTGGAAACCCTAACGCTGCTGTGGGTGGGTGCGTGTTTGCGTGCGTGTTTGTGTATTTATTTGCGTGAGGCGGAGGTTGGTGCTGGGTGAAGGCGGATCTGAGGAGTGGGGGGGGTTGTAGCAAACACTCATCGTCTGCCACCATTACAAAAACCTAAGCACACCGGGTCTAAAGGGCTGTTGAGTGCAAACGGACCCTTTTCCACGCACGCCACATGCTGTTTAATGGTTCCATCTAGTGGTGGTGAGCCACATGAGCGTGTGGAGGAAGCAGATCTGGTTTCTGAACGGCGGATTTTCCTTTAACTGACTCTCCTGAGGGTCTTTGCCCAGCAACAACGCTCGTCGGGAACGTGAGAGTGGGAAAAAAAAGACGAAAAGAGAAATATTCAAAGCCTTGTCTGGTTGAAATGCTCTATTTTTGTAACATTGTACAGTGCTTTATGAAGCCTATGAAAGAAAAAGGGAAAGAGCGAAGGATGATATAGCACTTAATTCTGCAATAATTAGAATCTGTGTGTTTTTTTATGATTTTTGTTGTCTTTTTCAAAGAACAAGACAATGGTAGTAATAGTGCTATTTTTGGGAAAACCTAACTGTAGTGTGTTGCGCGTGTTTGTACGTCTCTTGAATGTGCCATAGTGGTCTTTCCTGCTTTTTTGAGTCTGAAAAAAAAAATTATTGTTGTATTGTAACATTCCAGTAGAACTATGTTGTGGCGTTTAGGAAATCCCAATGTAATCCAGAAAAAAACTTCACAGATCACATCTATGACCTGCTAACTGACATTTTGAGAAACTCTGAGTAGATCATGGTAGCTTCATGCAATTTCTTTTTTTTCTCCACGACACAAAGTATTTTCCTCAGGGAAGAGTCTGTCTAACTCGATTCAGAAGTCGGTAGCTCAAACACGTTAGTCAGCTCTATGTTGCATCTGAAACTTAATTTAATCTTGATGCATGTTCAGTACAGATAAATTGCATTTTTATCATAATTATGTGTCAGTAACTACTGTTGACAAAATATAATTTGCGCAGGACATCCCCAAAAAGTCCTGCTTATTACAATACATCAATCTCCAATTGACAATCCAGGTCCGTGTTTAGTTCTTTATACATTAAATTGACAGTTTGTGTTCTACAAGGCTCAGGGAGAGTAATACTGAATAATAATTGAACAGGTATAATGAAATCCGTTCCAAATCCTAGTGAGTTGCCTACTTGGACAGCATTTTACGGTCTCGAACACTCTAAAAAGTCAACGTTTTAGCCAAATTTTAATGTACAGTAATCCCAAAATGTAATACAACAAGGCGTAGGAGTCTAAATTTGATTATATTTCATTCAATACTGAAAATAATTAATAAATAATAGTTGAATTTTATTTAAAAGTGGTCATATTTACCCTAAATGTATGGGCGGAGTTTTGTGCTTTTAGCATAGCAACATGCTAAAAGAAAACTCCATTGGAATGACTTGCAAGCAGAGACAACCCATGTTTTACTCATAAATTAGTCTCGCGTAGCCAGACCTGAATTCATAGCCGCTTTCTTTGGTCAAAGCCCGCCCATAAGGCCGTTTGACCGACATGTCAAACAACCAATCACAGTTCGTTCCGTTCAGTGTCAACAAAACGGCGTGCAACAGTCAGTCAGATAGAAAATCCAAATGAGACGCTCGCGGTAAACATCTGTTTGAAGCATATCTCTCCACTTTTTAACACCCACGAGCAATTCTGGAGAACC
>JAUCMU010000053.1:11781818-11800603 GCA_032275025.1 Enteromius treurensis | reverse complement strand
CTGTTTGGGGGTGGGAGGAGCAGACGCGGGTTCCCTGTCCCGTCGTTTGCGCTGCCTTGTTGAGCGTAGCTCTGAAAACATTATATTTTACACAGTTTATTCTCTTTTTTTTCCTGAATCGTTCGGTTCGTATGCGTACCAAACCGAAAGCCTCGTACCGAACGGTTAAATACGATACAACGTATCGTTACACCCCTAATATATATATATATATATATTTCTTTTTTTTTTTTTTTTAAATAATACTATCTATGTTTGACACATTCTGATTCTCATCTAAAATACTTAAAAAAAAAAATTTTATTGATTAACTTTTAATTGATTTATATATATATATATATATATATATATATATATAATACAGTTATTTATTCATTTTTACATGCATTTGTATTTTAAATATTGATTTATAATAATGAATTAGATTAATTATATGTCATGTGTCAAGTTTTAATGTAATTTAATGTGATTCAATGTTTCTTTTTCAGGCCAAATAGATGTTTAAACATGCTCTACCACTTACTGAAAAAAGTCTCATTGTAAGTTTCTTTCACTTCTTAGATTTTGGTTTTAGGTTTATGACAACTTTAATTAAAGGTTCTGATCCACTTCAGATGTTGACTGCTGTATTTGAAATTGTTACTAATATGAATTGTTTCCCAATATGAAATGAAGTCTTTAAAAGTGTGTAGTTCCGTAAATTAAGGCAGGACATGCAAAAGCATTTTAACATTAAAATGGCATTGCGTAAGCTTTAGGTGTTGAGCCTGTGTAGGATGTGACCTTTTCAATGGGAAGCTCGTGTCATCAGCTAGAAATTTCCTTTCAGCTGTTGCAGTGCTGTAATTTAAAAAAGGTGTCTTTTAACACCTTCCCCAGATTACAGGAAGGACGATACCTGTTAGTCCACAAACCTCGTGAGGGTTTTGTGACCATTTTTAAAGCTAGTGACGAGACCAAGGCAGCTCGTGGTGTGTTCCACCTGCAGCACGCACACTGCGGACCCCCAGCTGTGTCTCAAGGGATTCCCTGGGTTCCCCTGGACCCCTCGTACATCCTGCCATTTCACCAGAAACACAGCAGACCGCCCTGTACCTTCCCCCCACAACCACCCCCTCAGGTATGAACATCTTTCCGCTTTAAAATGTAATCCAAACGTTTTTATGTGTGCTCCAGACTAGTGTTATTAAACGATTAATCGCATCCAAAATAAAAGTTTTTGTTTGCATAATATGTGTGTGTACTGTGCATATTTGTGTGTATATATATATATTCCTGTGTGTGTAATTATTTGGATATAATAAATATACACAGTACACACACATATTATGCAAACAAAAACATTTATTTTTAGATGCGATTAATGACAATTAATCATTTCACCACACTAGTCCAGACATGTTGAACCTTGGTGCTTATTTGGGAAAATTAGTTTTGAATTTAGCCTGCAACACACAGTATTTCCAGAGGTTTTTTGGTGTAGTATTTAAGAGTTGGTAGTTGCTAGTCATCATATTTCTTTTTAGATATTTCATATTTCAATTAGATTGTGTGTGGTTTGTTGATTTGTAGCTTAAAGATGGTAAGTGAAAGGCTGCTGGTTCACTTGGGTGTGCTCCAGATAGTTGAACCATGGTGCTTATGTGGGAAATTTGTGTTTGAATTTAGCTTGCAACTTAACTTAATCAGTATTTCCCGAGTTCCCCAGTATGGTGTATTGGGTTTTAAGATTTGGTAACTGGTAGGTTGCTGGTTCAAGCAATGATCTGAGCCATTGAGTGCTTAGAAGAAGCATCTATTTTCAGAGATATGCACCATATACTCAAACACACACACACACACACACACACACACTCACAGCCAACATAAACAGTCAGACTGGACAGAGTGGATGTCTCAATAACATTCCTGCACAGAGTTACCACACCCATTCTGTCTATCAGTACTATCCGTCATGCTATGAATCTGTTTGAGTAACAACTTATCTTTAGTAGCGATTTATTTCACTTATTTCACAAGTCCCTAAGTAATCACAGTGATCCTTGCAAAGACAAACTCTGTTCATCCTTACAAAACTAACGAAATGTGGATTGTGGATGCACTCTTATTCACTGATCTGAGGCTCTTGCGACTGCGATATGTGTTGGGACAGGTCATAAAGAGATCACACCCATCTTACTCTACGCTCAGTAACTCTTACATCATCGCGTTGGTCCCGAATGAAGCACTGCCTGAGGAAACATGACGCTTAAAGTTTTCATTGAAGCAAAACCTATGTCAGAACCTGGGTGGTGTGTTAATCATGTAAACCATTGAGCTCCATGCCCACACTGTTCTGTAGAGACATGCCTACTATATAAGCATGTCCTAAGGCATGCTGGGACATTGGATGCAACTCATTAGATCTCTGTAATTCTCCAGTTGGTAGATGTCCTCCATTGGGATGTGAACCAACAACCTTAAATCTATTTAGATAAACTTCAGTACTGCCATCCAAACGGTGTTATACCATGATTTATGAAGTAAGTTTTCTACTTTGTTCCTCATACAGGCAAAAAGTAAAACGGGACCTAATCAACGGCAGGGAAAAAACGCTGTAAAACCGCCACAAGCAGCCAATCAGAACCAGTCAACAATGAAGCATAAAAAAGGGAAAAAAAAGAAAGCATGGAAAGACAATGTGAGAGTCCAGATGAGGAATGACCAGCAAAAAACACAAACCAGTGAAGGTGACGAACCTTGATTTGATGTGTATTTTATGTGTTCATTATGTTTAAAAGCACTCACTACCCCTGATATTATGTACTACTTTAAACATATGTTGTATAACTTATTGTGTATAACTACTTTTTTGGTACATTGCGAAACATTCCTTACAATTGAGAAGCAAGCTTGCATTTTTTTTCAGCAGAAATAAATAAATGATTGTTTATTATAATATTTGTTTGAATTATTTTGTTGGTGATATGTTTTCACATTGGACATCCTAGTGTGTTTATTATCCTTTTTATTAGAGAGATGTAGGTGTGTCTGAAAACTACACTCCAGTAGATTGTCGACATGTGCCTTTGTGTGCTTTTCAGCTGATGTTAAGTCAAAACGTTTGCGCAACTGAAGAGGAAGAATGTGCCACGGTTTTTAGTTGAAGACATAGCCAAGGAATGTTACACAGAAGCTGCCTAAAGACTTGTTTAGATGGTAATGCTTACATAAACAGTGTTTCAAATTAACATGATGAATAATTTAGTCATGAGTTCATATTTTATGATTTCTTTCTGCAATGGCATTTAAACTTCCTGCTTTTGTGTCATGTTTCATTCACACCAAAATGAAGTAATCTCCAAGATTCCTCATTTTACTTTTAGTCTTCAGTACAGAACCATAAACAGAGTCAGAGAACCACCTCTAAAGATTTACTGATGGGAACAGATAGGTTAACCGATAACCAACACTAAAGCAGAGGAAGTTATTAGGCTATTAAGGAAAGTAACCCAAGTTATCAAGGAAGTTAGTAAACTTTACGGTATAAGACCTGCTTTCACCTTGCTTGTAGCTGTGTTTAAAATAGTAATATTAAATGCGCAGTTGTTTAGTAGAATCATAAATTCATGTGCTCTCTTGTAGTGCAGATTATAATCTGAAGCATTCAGCCTTTTGGGTTAATAAGGGTGTTTTGATATTTTTGTACACCAGACAGACTGGTTTATAGATCTGAAAACATGGCTTTACTTCATGTTTCTTTCTTTTTTTTTAATTACAGTAATAATAAGTATAACAGTAATAATGATTTTAAATAATCATGTTTCTTGCTAGTGTTCAGTTGTACAGTTGAGGTGGATACAGTTAAGTTTAGGACCAGGTTTGGTGGTCTTGTTAGGGTTAATGTGTGTCAGTTTGTCTAATTTTAGATGCAACTACAGACATGTATGTACACAAGTGCATAATATGAAATATTAATTTAAATGCAATGTATGTAGTTAAAGACACTTAATATAAAGGGGTTAGTTTTTGTCAAATTATTTTTTAATTTTTATACCCCTCTGAATTTCATTGATTATTATTTTTTTTTTTTTAAGCACTTGAATTTTTTGTTTCCACCCAGTGCTACTTTAGTATTATTTATATGCTATTACAGTATTTAATCATATTTTGAATTAGCATTTATTTGTACATTTTTAGTTCTTATTTTTAGTTAAATGTTTTCAGTTATAGGTTAATCTGTTTTAATGCTTCAACTTGTTCAAAAAAGGAATGCATTTAAAATACATTTGTAGAAATTTTCACATTTGCAGTTTTTGTTAGTATTCATCATCCTTTCCTATCAAATGCTTGTTTAGGATGCAAAAATGCAGAAAATCAAACCTGATCCCTTTTTTTTTTTTTATTACGGGATGAATGTTTTGGAGGCATTGGGTAAACATTATTGGCACAAAGTGAGCTCCTATTTTTATATCATGCAAAAATTTCAGGCTCATCGTTCTATAATCTATTAATATATTTACTGCCATATTCCTTGAGACATTAAAAATTATATAATGAAACTTTATTTGAAGTACATTTTGCACAATGCACATTTTCTTAATATTAAGTCTAAAATGTGGTTTAATCTCACTATTAATGAGGATTTTCTGAATAAAATTTAAAATACAGACATATAATGCAGTGTACTAAAACCCGACAAAATGCAAAATATACAGTTGCTAGCCATATCGGTTTTCATTTTCTGTCTTGTCTTATGTAACAACAGTAACAACGCTATGTAAGAACAGAAGAGTCAAGCTTCAAATAGGAAAATGATCCAAACTGTTTGGTCATGTTTGAGCGAGATGCTAATGGTCTAATCAGATTCAGTGATCTATGCTAAGCTAAGCTAATAAGTGCTTCTGCCAGACCCGGAGATCATATATGGAAAATTAGCTTGTTTCCTTTTGTAGAAAGTGGAGTGTTCCTTTAAATGCAAATATGTGAAATGTACCTCAAGTGTACTTGCAAAAGTTTCACTTTAGCACAATCAGACATATTTCAGTATATATTTAGTTGGACTTTTTGAAGTGCATTAGGTAAAAAACATGTATTTACCAGTTCACTATACTTAAAGGTATATATTTTTATTAAGCACATAAAAATGTAAATGATTTTGGAGTCTACTTAGCATGAAATAAATCTGAAATAAATCCTTTTTTACTTTTTAATTTTAATATATTTAATTAATTTCAATTACTGCTAAAAACTGTTTTAGTTAGCAATAAAACAAAAAACAAACAAAAAAAAGTTTTCCAAATTCAAAAGAATATAAAGGTTAAGTATATGATGACGGAATGTTCCTTATAGGACTGTAAGATTATTTTGAAGTCACCACTTGACGAATGGCTCAAGACCACATACTTAATTTCCCTTCTGAAACCACAGCCAGAGTTTCCTCCTTCCTGCCATAGCCTACTCTGAGGTTTAAAAATGCCCATAGTGAAGCTCTGCCCCTCGATGCTGTGAAGCGGGGTGAGTGGGCGTGTCCAGACGGGGTGGTGCCCACCTTCAGGCGGGACATCGCTCAGTGGACCGCCTCTGGTATTTAAACACCACACCCATCACACACTTCAGAGCTGGGATTCTTCTGCACAGCATCTGAGATCTGCTGATCACTCAAGGTAAGCTCCAAACCTCTCCCCTCAGCTGTTAAACCTCCGCATTAAGGCGCGTTATTAAAATAAATCAACATTTATAAAGCAAACGCCTGTTTTCTTTAACTTTGTATGGCATGATATACAATATAATGTATGAAACTTAACTCCTTTTCTTGTAGCATTAGCTTTTTTTGCATGCTTATCAACAGATTTCAGCTTTTTAAACTCTTTAAAAGTGTGAGAAATGACTGAGACGTGGATGGATCCGTCTCAAATGCTGTGAGGAATTTTCCCAGCATGCTCTCTCATGGGTGTGTCCGTTTGCTTGGGTTTTACCAGATGCTGGCTTTTAAAATGACTGTTTACTGCTCCTGCTTCGGTGTAATTACCTAGCAACAGACACACACCGTACCGTCTTAATCTTTTTGCAAAATTAGACTGAAAACTAACTTTACTTACAGTTTTGTTTTGCATTTGTAGTTAATGATTTTATTAGAAGTGAGCAGTAATGTAGCAGTAAACTGATTTTCCTGCGTTATGTCTATTTTTGGATTTTAGCTTTGTTTTCTGACTCACTCTGGCAGGGTGAGGTGACTAAGTTTTTCTGAACTCAGGATGGGGCAATAGAGTGTTTTTTGTTCTTTTTCTAAATTGACGTGCCCTCTGCAGTTCTGCATTACATAACTCTGTGAAGCATGTGACGGACGCTCAGAGGCTCTTCTGAAAGCTGAGAGTGCTCTCGGTGCACTTAAGGCTGCAGAAAGCCGATGTAAATCAGATGGTCATTCAGTTTGCTGCGTGATAGATATCAGACACATGAAGCAAAATATCATGAAAATCAATAGGTGTGGTTGCTCTCCACAGGAAGTCCAGGATGGCGTTGGTTTCAGAGTTCTTAGGACAGCTCACTTTGCAGCTGGGTGGAGTAAGTTCTCATACAAAACTTATTGACTATTGAAGATGTTTGTATATAATACATTTCAATCAGAGACTAGATAAATAGACTTAGCGTTATTATGTCAATATTTTATATAAATTATGTGATTTATTATTTAGAAAAATAAATAAATTATATATATATAATGTTTTTTTTTAATGAATGAAAATATATATTTTGTAGATGGATGAATAACTTACAATTGATCATTATATATTAAAACAAAATCAATTTAAACATTAATAAAATTAAATGTTTATGAAAAAGCAACAAAAGCTAGATGATAGATAGAAAGAGAAAGAATTAAGATTATATAGGAGGAAAATAAAGTAAATTTAAAAACATTTTTACTGTGATATAAATGTATCACATTTATAGAAATCAATAAAAAAACTATTATTTATAAAAATGTTTTAAATAATTATATATGATCAATAAATAATGCAAATTAAAACATTAAAAATGACTATGTTACAATTAATCATTATATATTCAATAATAATTTAACATGAATTAAATTATGGAAATGTTTGTGAAAGAAATGAATGAAAAATATATTTTGAAAAAAAAAAGATGGCTCTTACAATTGATTATTGATATATTAATAGTACAAAATAAATTAAAACAATAAAATTATGTAAATGTTTATGAAAGAAAACAGCAAAAACTAGATAGATGGATAGATAAAAAGTTATTAAAATAAGTCAATCAATATGTATTTAAAATATACTATGTGTGAAAGTCGTAGTTAATAGTTTGTTAATAGCGAGAACTGAATCTTAAAATAAAGTTTTTTCAAATAGATGTGTATATATAAATAAATGAAAAAGGTATACTTCTAAAATTAATGATGTGTATATAATGTCAATTAAAAAGAATGCATATGCACTGTTAATGGGACCATCTCTCTGCAGGGGGAGCCCTTGTACCCTACTGTAGTGCCGGAGCCCAACTTTGATCCCGATAAGGATGCTGCCAGGATTGAGACCGCTATCAAAACTAAAGGTAAGAGAGCAGAAGCGCTGGAACATGATGAGCTCATGTTTTGAGCTCAACCTGTAATCTGATGAGGGTTATGAGCCATTCAGCAAACAATAGGCATTCATGTTTGGTTGTGGGCTCTGAGCCGGCCTTGTCTTTGTGTGCTGTGCCCATAATGAAGTAAAAACGGTCCAGAACAGCCAGCAGCGGTAGAAGTGAGTCATCGTCCTGTCTGGAAGAGATTGAACCACATGTGGAAAATTTTCAGGCCAACGCCTGACTGCAGCAGATTTCCTCCTCCTCTATCACTCTGTACTCTGTTCTGCTTTAGAAAGCACCAGCTAACATTAGCAGAGGACGCATCACATACTTCAATGATGCTTTTGGATGATTAAACCTTTTTAACTTGTACACACTGTACAAAAATATCCACAGAAATGACTGAATTAGTGTACAATTATTTTTTTGTTTGGTTTTTAAAAAAACTACTTTATGACCTAAGCATTTTTTTATTTTATTTTTATGACATTTTTTTATATTATTTATATGTATGTATTTGCCAAAAAATAAAATTATATATATATATATATATATATATGTATAATATCTTCATACTTACTTTTTTTTACTATTCAGTTATGTTCAAATACTTATTTGTGATTTTTTTTGTCTTGTGTAAAGGCATGCATAAAGAGTAATAGAGCCCTTTTTTTTAGATTTTTTTTTTAGATTTATTCACTTATTTACATTATATTGTAAGAAATGTGTAATTTGTCAAATTATTGTGAAATACTGTACATTTTTATTAAATAAAAGTAATACAAATATTTTATACATATGTATATAAAAATCAATCAATCAAAAATGTAAATATTTTATATAAATATAAAATTAAATATAAATATCAATAGATATTAAAACCATAAAACTGTAAAACACACACATTTATGAAATGAATATATAAATCAATTAATAAATACATAACGAAATAATGAAATACATGTATAAATAAATGCAGAAACGGATGAATAAATAAATTTTTATTTTTATTTCATTACTAAATAATTCATTTCTTTCTTTCTTTCTTTCTTTCTTTCTTTATTATTTTGTTTATTTATTTAGCAGAAATAAATACAGATTAATAAATAAATCAAACATTAAGAAACCTATAGGTTGAATATTATAAAACATTACTTCGCTTATCTCAAATGGATGAATGAGTATATACATAAATAAATAAATAAATAAATATTGAAATATATAAATAAATATTTATACTTTATTTCTGCATTTATGTATTTAACAATTTATTTATGTATATCAACATTTATTTAATTATTTAATTTTAAGTAATTTGGACCTCCATACACATTAGATAAAAAAAAAAAAACTAAAATACCCCAAAAGTATTATGTAAATGTACTTAGAAATCAGTCAAAAATAACATTAATCTATATAAAAACATTTTAGAACGTATGCACTTAATTCACTTAACATGGTACATTAATTGACATTTTGATTTAATAAATAAATAAATATGGTATTATCTGTTTTAGGGGTGGATGAGCAAACCATAATTGATGTCCTGACCAAACGTACATACAACCAACGGCGAGAAATCGCCTTCGCATATGAGCGGAGAGCCAAGAAGGTCAGTATGTATATTATCTATTTCTGTATTGATGTTGCCACATCCCTTTTTAGTAATAACTCTCATTCATCTGTCTCTCAGGATATGATCTCAGCCCTGAAGGGGGCGCTGTCTGGCTCTCTGGAAACAGTCATCCTGGGCCTCATGAAGAGCACTGCCCAGTATGACGCCTCTGAAATCAAAGCCTCCATCAAGGTCCACTAAATATTAATGACTCTTAATTAAATTAGTACTGCGTAGATAAAATGGGAGTGAAATCTAGATGTGTGTGTGTGTGTGTGTGTGTGCAGGGTCTGGGAACCGATGAAGAGTCTCTGATTGAGATCGTCTGTTCTCGAAGCAGCGCTGAGCTCATGGAGATCAAGAAAGTCTACAAGGAATGTGAGTATGGGAGTGTTTAAGTGCACTTATTAAGGAGCGTGAAGCCGTGATGTAAACTGTGTCTTGTCGCAGTGTTCAAGAAGGACCTGGAGAAGGATGTGTCTGGAGATACTTCAGGAGACTTCGCTAAACTCTTGCTGGCTCTGGTTGAGGTGAGGTGTTTTCTTATATCTGCTTATATGTTTATGAATTAATTTATATGTGTTTAACGTAAATATTCGTCACTTCTCAACCCGTGATGGACACACATCAGGCAAAGAGACCCGAGCCAAGCTCCGTCGTTGACTACCAGCAGATCGATGAAGATGCCAGAGTGAGTTCTTGTGGTTTGTCTCTCAGTATTTAATTGAAATATGAATGAATCGATGTCTGAATGTAACATGGAATTCATAGAAATTGTGTATTCAAATACTGTTTATTTAAAATATTTCAATATTTCAAATCTGCTCTGCAGGCCCTGTATGAGGCTGGAGTCAAGCGAAAAGGCACTGATGTGAAGTGCTGGATCTCCATCATGTCCGAGAGAAGCGTTTCTCACCTCCAGAAAGGTTTGTGAGCCTTCCTTTCATCAGATAATAGCACACCTATTATTAAAGCCATTTTGTGTTTTCTTTGACAGTGTTTGACAGATACAAGAGCTATAGCCCCTATGACATGCAGGAGAGCATCCGCAAAGAGGTCAAGGGAGATCTAGAGAAGTCCTTCCTCACCTTGGGTGAGACTTTTCTTTAAAGACCTTGTGAAACTCAACTGTCCTTCCAGTGCTGATGTATATCCTGTTGAAACAGGAAGTTAGAATGGGATACAATAAAGTGCTAGTCTGTTTTTGTCTAGCTAGCCATTAGCCTTTCCCTTATTATACTAAAAGTGAAGTAACTATGGTTGTTGGGGTATTGATTAGCCTTTCTGTAACCTCAGTTTTAAAATACCATGGTTAAACTATGGTTAGTGTAGTAAAATCATGGTTAATTTTCATAGGGGTTAACCTTGGACCTAGATATGAAAACAAAGACCACACTTTAAAAATCAATACATTTGAATAAATTAATGCTAGTGAAAGCCTGATTAGCAAGTGCTAGTCTGTTTCTGTATAGCTAGCATTAGCCTTTCCCTTACAATAATGAACCACGGTTTTATTATACTAAAAGTGAAATAACCATGGTTTTTACCATATTGATAACCATTTGTATAACCACTGTCTAAAATACCATGGTTAAACTATGGTTAGTGGTCAATTTGTGGTTACCGTGATTTAACTATAGTATACCATGCTTTTTTGTTTTTATTTGAAGTAAACCCATGGTTAGACATTGAGTGAAACTGATGACACTTTAAAGAAACAAATCAATACATTTTATTAAATTAATGCTGGAAAAGGACATACGTCAAAGTCAAAAACACAACAAAAGACTGATTAGCAAGATGCTAATGCTAGTCGGAGGAAGGTGGTATTTATAATTCATCATGAGGGACTTTCTTACACTCAATCATTAATATTTTGGTCAGTTTTGCTGAATGAGATCTGTTGAAACAGGAAGTTAAAATCAATGCGATATGGCGAAGTGCTAGTCTGTTAGCATTAGCCTTTCCCTTAAAATAATGAACCACGGTTTTATTATACTAAAAGTGAAGTAACCATGGTTTTTGGGGTATTGATTACCATTTCTGTAACCTCAGTTTTAAAATACCATGGTTAAACTATAGTTAAATCGTAGTAAAATAGTAAAATCATGGTTAATTTTCATAGGGGTTAACCATGGACCTAGATATGAAAACAAAGACGACACTTTAAAAACGCAATACATTTGAATAAATTAATGCTAAGATAGTGCATACATTCAGGCCAGGTTTCACAAACGGTGATATAGCTTGAGCCAGGATTAGGCATTAGTTAAATTATGATATTTAAGCAACTTTTACAAAAATGCCTTGTAAGAAAATATTACAGGAGTGCATCATAACACAGAACAATGACACTGACTTGTTTTAAGATGGGTCAGAGCAAGATATCTTCATCTGAGACAGCTCAAACGTGCAAATTAGCCTGGGACTAGCTTAAGCCTTGTCTGTGAAACTGGGGGGAAAGGTGTTAGTGAAAGCCTGATTAGCAAGTTGCTAATGCTAGTCAGAGGAGAAGGCGATATTTATCATTTTGGATGAGGGACTTTCTTACACTCAATCATTAATATTTTGGTCAGTTTTGCTGTAAGAGATCCGTAAAAACAGGAAGTTAAAATGTGATATGGCGAAGTGCTAGTCTGTTTCTGTATAGCTAGCATTAGCCTTTCCCTTACAAAAAATTAACCATGGTTTTATTATACTAAAAGTGAAATAACCATGGTTTTTACCATATTGATAACCATTTGTATAACCACTGTCTAAAATACCATGGTTAAACTATGGTTAGTGGTCAATTTGTGGTTACCGTGATTTAACTATAGTATACCATGCTTTTTTGTTTTTATTTGAAGTAAACCCATGGTTAGACATTGAGTGAAACTGATGACACTTTAAAGAAACAAATCAATACATTTTATTAAATTAATGCTGGAAAAGGACATACGTCAAAGTCAAAAACACAACAAAAGACTGATTAGCAAGATGCTAATGCTAGTCGGAGGAAGGTGGTATTTATCATTCATCATGAGGGACTTTCTTACACTCAATCAGTTTTGCTGAATGAGATTTATATATTTTAGGTTTATCAGTCTTTATTGGTATGTTTGCAAATATGCTAGATTAAAAGTGTGGGATCAGTTCTTTTTTATGTGTGTTTGAAAGAAGTCGCTTCTGCTCACCAACGCAGCATTTATTCAGAAAGTTCAAAAGTACCACATCTATTTAGCACATCAATTATTTGTAATATTATGTCTTTACGGCCACTTTTGTTCAATTTTTCATGTCCCTGCTGAATAAAAGTATCAGTTTCTTTCAAAAGTGAAAATTCTTGAACGTTTGTGTACAGGCTTGGACTATAAGTCACTAGAAACTGCTTTAAACCTCATTTTAACCATCAAACCCTATGTTTTTACGTGAGAAAGCTACTATTAACTCAGCCGAATCTAATCTCCATGTCTTCTCTTCCTCAGTTCAGTGCTTTGAAAACAAACAGCTGTATTTCGCCAGCAGACTGCAGGACGCCATGAAGGTACAAGACGTTTCATCTACTAACACTATTTATTCTTTCATAGGCTTGGAAGAAAGTATTAAAAGGATCTTTAATGTATCTGCTGATGTTTCAGATGTCTTGCAGAGGAATTGCATCAGGCGCTTGCCGTTCTCTTTTAACGTTGCGCGGTTGTGTCTTTCAGAGCAAAGGAGCGAAGGAAAAGGTGCTGACCCGGATCATGGTGTCCCGATGCGAGGTGGACCTCAAGAAGATCAGACAAGAGTTCAAGGCCCATCACGGGAAGTCTCTGTACCAGACCATTGCTGTACGTACTGCTATATTATTACTTTAAAAAAAATATGTACCTCTGTGCACGTTTTGTGCAACACCATTTTTACGTACCTTACTGCAGAAATGTCCACTGAGTGGCGCTAAAACACAGGTTTAATTTGTGAAACCTGGCACATTTTGGTGATATAGGTATATATTGCGGCTGTTCAGAATTGAAATATCGTTTAAATATTAAAATATAGTTTTACTGGCTCTAGTGTTCATTTCTTTCTGAACCTGCAATGATACTGTATGTACTCATAGGTACGTATTTCGTGTCTCGCTAAAAAGTGCACCCAGGTACTTTTATACCATATGGCCAGAAAGGATCTTACATATGCATTGATTTATATGTGTTTAATTTACTCAGGAGCACACAAAGGGAGACTACCAGAGGGCTCTGTTGAGTCTGTGCGCTGGAGACGATTAAGACAGAGTCTGGGAAACACCACGAGAAGGATTTGAGCTCTGCGCTGGTCCAGATATAGAGCTCCTGTGCCCGGCCTTCAATATAGTCCCTACCCTCCTGCAGCTTTAGAGACACGCACTCGCTTAAAACCGGAAATAACCACGTGTTTTCCAATAAGAAGGGTCGAAAAACCAACAGAGCAAGAGCTAAATGTGACATCTATAGCTTTAGAGACCGCATCTGTCCAGAAAAAGTGAATGTGCAATGATATTGGTGCCTTTCTGGAGTTCTTGAACAAAGAACATACACACTTGTACGTTTAGCCATTTTTCTATACTAAGAAATAAAACAAAATAAACCATCAGGCTCTGCTTTATTTTCGTTCTTTCTTTCTTTTTCTTTTTCTTTTTTTTTTTTTTGCATTTAAATTTATTTAGAAATGAGGACCTCTCAAAAATTATTTGGTCAGTTAAACCACATTTAATATTTATTCTAAAAATCAAACGACTAAAGTTATAAGATTATAAAATTACTAAATAATAATAATTTAAAATAAAAACCTCTTTAAAGATTACTTAAAAACAGTGCAGGTTGATTGCATTACAAAAAAATAGTACATTTCTAGCTGTTGTGGGTTATGTGGATAAACTTATATAAATATTTAATAACCTTTTGTGCCATAATACATAAAAATACGTAATTAAAAGATTGCTTTTATTTACCAATTATTTAGAGAGAAATTAATTTTAGATATGAGAATTATAAATACATGTTTGTATCTTTGTACTGCTTTAATTCAAAATATAATATAAAAAATATATTATTATAATAATAATGAATTGAAAAACAAATTGGATTATATTTTATCTATATGAGGAAAAAAAACATTGCAAATTAAGGTTTTTTTATTAATCATTTTTATTAAAAAAAAATTTTTTTTATCAAAAGTTCATTAAAAATTATTGCATTAAATAATATAATATATATAAAAAATTATTTTAAATAATTTATTTTGGTGTGAGTGTAAAGAGTATTTAAAGTAGTGTCCTTATATTATCACATATACTACTTTCCCCAACCCCCCCACAAACTGTGAATTAATTTTATAATTGATCTAATTTGAGTTAATTGATCTATTGCTTTATCACTCTAAATGTCTTCCTGTTTTGCTTGAAATATGTTTGTTCCCATTTAATTTAAAATATGTTTACAAAAAATACTACTTTTATATTTATATTTAATGGAATGACATTGATATTTGTTTAAGTAGGCCTTAAGCTTTCAAGCTAGCGGTAGGGGATTAATTGCAAATAAAAAAACAAAACAAAAAGGCATATATTTACAGTCAAAAGCATTATACATGTAAATGTCATTTATTAATAGTTTAATTGAAATTATAATTAGGAATTAACGTAGTAAAATAATTATTATTTAATATTAAATATTAACATTTAATATTAAATAAAAAATTTAATTATTTTTTTAAATAAGAATTAATTAATTTAATTTATACATTTTATTAATTTAAAAAGATTTTAATTTATTTTAGAACTTTAAACATATTTAAATAATATATTTTCTAAGAAAAGTCCCATATATCTGCCTTTGTATTTTAGGAAAGAGAGCCTTCACAAAAGGAATCACAAAATATGGGGAGGTATTTAGCCTCAAAGAGTTGGTAACCCCTTGCCAAATTCTTTCAGGGCTTCTAAGCAAGTTGTAAATGAGCTTTAAGTTGTGGGTTGCATTTCTGCAGTGTTTCCACTAGAGAGCGCTAGAGCCTCAGGCTCCGTTTGTGTGGCTCACAGCCAGAAACCATCTGCAGCTTGCTCTGGGATTACTTTGATGTTTGCAACTGCCTTTTTAATGATTATTTTTTTATTCAATAACAAATACTTAATGTTTGATCTCCACTGAAATTAACATATTTTATCCCCTAATTTTAAAAGAAATTAAAAAGTAGTAAGTTACACATTAGAGAGCATTTTTTTCCCCGCTGTTTGAGATCCTGCTCGGGATCAAATTTAAATACGCTTTACATGCACGCATATCGCCACATAAAGGCTTTAATTACAAAACACTTTCCCTGACTGGATACTTGAGGGAATCGAGCGTCGTATTTTACCACCCAATCATTTCCATGATAATCACCCACAACATATTGACACGCCTCAGCCAGTCCATTCATTTCACTACATAATCGGCCAACGACTCAATGTCATTTAGATGTGAATTTCCTTTCTAGACGTGCTTTATGGGAGCAATAAAATAGTTTTCACGCTGCCTTCTCCCGCTCATTCTTTGGCGAGGAGGCTTTATTTAGATGTTTTAATCATTAGTGTGTTTTGCTGTGTTTGTTTGGTGCTAATTTTTTAATTAAAAATGTTAATTTAACCTCCAGCTAACTTGATTAGCATACCAGAAAGAGGTTCCTCCACTAGATCTTTCCCCTGTTTAGTTTGTGGTCTCTGAGGGTGAGATCCGCTGAAGAGTTGACAATGCATTTCTAACGGCCCCAGCAGGCCTCATTCCTTCAGAGAGAGACGAACCTAATGAGAAAGAAACGTTTCAAGGAGGAAGATAGGAATTTGGTTGGGAAAAGGCCTAGATATCTCTCAGCTCTGATGGAGATCTTGCTCTGGACGGACGTTGTTTTCACATAGACCGGTGTTTCCCACAGATGGAAGATAATGCAATGATCAACTAACGCATAGATGAAAAACAATGCACTGAAACAGATGATGTATTATTTACTTCAAATGTGATGATAGGCTACATGTATAGAATTAGCTTTTTTTAACATGACATCAACTTTTCCAAGTATTAAAAAAAACAAAACATAAAAGATGAATTAAAAACAAGGTAGGTTGATTGTATGAAAAAAATCAGTGCATTTCTTGCTATTATGTTAATACAGTTTTTTAATATATGTAAAATATATGTTATATAACATGACATCATTACCTTATATGCCATAATACATAGAAATGCACACTTAAAATATTGGCTTTTATTTACCAAATATACAGAAATAAATGCATTTTAGATGTGAGAATACAAAAAAAAAAAAAAAAAGAAATATATATATATGTGGGGGAGCGGCTATTTATTTATTATAGCCTACTAGGTATTTACTTATGCAAAGTAAATCTTTCAGTAATTACAGTAATAATTAAAAAGTAAAAGAAAATATTTACCTTTTGAGACAATTTCTGCAGAAATAAATGAAAGATTAATAATACCTTTAGGTTTTCTTTATTTTTTTTACTCCAAAAATTCAGTGTGTTTTATTTGCTATTGTTTGTGGGATTTAGCTACTAATCATTGTTTCTACCAAAAAAAACTAAAAATCCAGTTTAAAAGGATCTAAAAGCTGCACTCCCGTTTCACCCGAGGACAAAAACTCCTTCCAGAGTTTATAAGGCTTAAAATTTATTATCATTTTGTGATAATATTGATGAGGACATTACCCCTTTGTGCTGTTTTATGTTTATTGCCAATAAAAGATAAAATACAGAGTAAAGGGGGTTAAAACAGTATTTTGCAAAGCAGGCCTGAGATTTACATCCAGCTCCAGTGACAGATTAATTTCTGTGTCATAAAGAGGAGAGTACCTCTCATATTTTTTCCGTTTTATGTGGATGTACAACATGCTGTTCTTCTCGGAGCCTGGCCCACCGGGACCAGCGCTGAATCCTGAGGGAACTCTCTCCCGGATTGAAACGACGCAATTTAGCTCGGCAAACGCCGGCATTCAATCATTCAGATAAGACCCGGAGCCCATGAATGTCAAAGAGAGACCACGGCACCAACAACACGACGAGACGCCGGTATGGGAAGAGCAAATGACGGACGTTTTCAAATGGCAAGTGGTCAAGTGTGTTCAAATATGATTACAGTAATCTAATTGTTCAGCGGAGGAGATTTGTCTCAGAGGGAAAAAAGCATAATTATAGGCCTATTTTTGTAACCGTCCCATTCACACAAACAGCGACTTTAGTAGAAAGCAGCGTCAGTCAAATTTTCCACGCCATGAAAACGTATCACGTGATGCTGTCTTCGCGTCGCTACTTAGCTATCCTTTTCGTGTTTATTCTCACCTTTAAATGTTAAAGAAGAGTTATTTTCTATACAGTTGTGAATTTAGCCACTATCACGTTATTTAAATGGGCTATCTACTTAATTCTTTGACGCAACTTAGCGTTTTCTTATAGGCCTATGTAGGCATTTAGGCCCTCACAAAAATAACCATGGTTTTATTGAAGTAAAAGTATAGTAACTATGTTTTTGGTCATACTGATTATTTACCACAGTTTTACTACAAACCATTGTTATATGAAACCATGGTTTGTGGTTTCCAACTAACTTAGTAGCCTAGTAACCATGTTATTTTTTCCTTTTGTTTAGTTTTTTTAATTGTGGTAAAACCATGGTTAATTTTAGGTAAATTTGTATGCTACTTTCTAGCAAATGTATCCAACTAACAAAAATGAATGATAAATAAGGTTTTTGTGCTGATGTTTTACAAACATTTGACCAGGGGGGTATTCCAGAAAGCAGGTTATGTGACATACCCGGGTAAGTTAAAGGGTAAGTTAGTGGATAACCTCAACTTTCGGTTTCAAAAACGGAGGTAACTTTCTGGGTATGTAAGTAAACATAGGAACTTACTCTCTAAAGATAACCTGCTCTGTAGTTCCAGGGTAAGTTTGTTTCTGAAGGTTACTGAGCATGGCGTGCCCTTTTGATGACGATCTTGTGGACATGGAGGCACAAATTATACTAATTTTTTACGCCGGGAGAGAGTTATAAGAGTTATCATTTCCTAATGATTCTTTGAAAGAGCGTTGTCGGTTTTCAAAAGATTGGTTAATTTATTTAACACATCTCTTGAGACCACATATTGCAGACAAGATATTTGTAATATTTAATAACCTTTTGTGCCATAATACATAAAAATGCATAATTAAAAGATTGCTTTTATTTCCAATTATTTAGAGAGAAATTAATTTTAGATTTGAGAATTATAAATACATGTATGTATCTTCGTCTCTTCGCACAGAGAAAAAAAAAAATTGCATCAGTTTTTTGCATCAGGGCATTTTTTGTACAGTGTGGGCATGTGCAGTAGCGAGACCCCCCTCTAGCGATTGCTTGATGTTTGACACAGTGAAGTGTATGCTGTTACGTTTCGTTTTTTTTAAGATTACTTTAAATATGTGATGTGAAGAAGATATTTCATTTACGAATTTATAGTATCGTAATGTATTACCGTTAATAGTAGAAGCCTGGGGAAACTAATACCATGCATTGTCAGACCATTTTTTTTCTTATATATTTGCCAATGCGGTTCTAATACTGTATTG
>JAUCMU010000053.1:11739203-11754515 GCA_032275025.1 Enteromius treurensis | reverse complement strand
AACCCCCCCCCCCCCCCCCCCCCACGCCAGTGATTCTGTAGTCTGAATGGAAGCTGTACTGCAAGGCGAAGGGGGTCGTTTCACTCTCACCCCAAAACAATCACCCCAAAGCCAGATTGTTATAAATGCTATTTATGATCTTGCCATGACAGCTGTGAAGGGCAGAGATGGCAGAGGATGCAGTCAGGGCTTATTTCCTCTCGGTCTGCATGCATTATGGGATTGTTAATGACCTCACATTATAATAGAGAGGCTCGGCGCTGGGACTCAGTGTGATCAGTATAACTGACTGTTTAGTGGATTGTGTTTACATTTGCACTCAATGAAAATAATATGCATGATTGCAGCTATAATATAACACTGATTAGCATTGTGCCCATTGTTCTGCATGCTAAACCTGTTTCTTAGTTTTGTAATTAAATTCATATTTATGCTAAATAATTTTTCCCTAATTTGAGCACTCTTGTTAAAATCCAGTCATTTGCAGCAGTTAATACTGCCAAGTAAAAATAATTTCTTATTTAACATTAGCAAAGATAAATAAATATTTAATATATCCTTATTAATATTTACTTTTATATAGATGTTTACAATTATTATATCCAGTGATAAAAAATAACTTAAGTTACCACAATTACTAAATAGCAATGCACAATAACTGTACAGCATTTATTTATTTATTTTTTTTGTATTAATAATATAATATTTATTAATAACGACAAGTATTTATATTGAATAATAAATAATATTATTCGAATTTAATATCAAATTTAAAGGTTATTAAATATTATATATTAATTTTATTAAAAATAACCTTGTTAATTTATATTTTAAAATGCATTATATTACAAAGAAATGCTGATAATACCATAATTACCATTAAAATTTTTTATATTTCATATTAAATATTTTATTTTATTCATTAGAGATCATGTTGATGTATTATAATAAAATTAATTATTAATATTATTATTAAAAACTATTAAATGTATATAATATTATAAAACATAATGTTATAAATATATTATGATAATTTTATTATTATAAACTATTACTTTTTTTTATTAAATAAATATAAAATTACATGTGCATTGAAAATATTAAGTTATGTACAGTAAAAGCAACACGAACAGTACCACAAATGCTATGTTCAATCACAGTTCTGTTCATTACACAATAGCAATATTTTTGATCACAAAGCAACCCTCGCCTTCAAAAGAAAAGCAGAACTCCAGCAACACCGCAGTTTAACCGTCAGCCTGACTGACACTATGAGAGGCCTTTATAAGTTCAGACAGTTTCTCCTCGGAGGTGAACAATACAGCCGGAGGAGCCCTGCTGTCAAGACATCCTCGTCCTTCCCCTCTCCCCTCTGCCATATGCTTTATAGCCAACAATAAAATATTTTAGTGCTAAATAAATTGGGATCGCTTTGAATTGCCGGCCCTATATATGTCAACGAAGACATACTGTTATTTTTTAGCAACCGCGGGCCCATAGTTTATCATAACGCAAGCAGCGTGACTGCAGACTGGTACACATCATTGGCTTTCCTTGCTTAGTTAGATGGTGAAGGTCAGAGTTCCTTAGCCTTTTATGGCTGTTTAACTTTGGAGAATTATCACATGTGACGAGACGTGCTGATTTACGGTTGGACGGAGACCACGCCGGGTTTAGACTGGAAATGCGACTCTATTCACATCCACAGAAACCGTCATTAGTTGCTGTTAATATTTAATAGGTTTATCTGTAAAATGCTCGGGCTGTTTTTGCAACCAAAAAAGTAAAAACATTCGGGCCTGACATACTTTATTCGCCTCTAGTTATATAAAAAGCCCTCTTGACGGAGCTTAGGTATTTAAATCTATAAAAATGTTCTGCTGAAAATGGCAAGGTGACATTGAATCGCCATTTTGCTAATTGGGATTTTGCTGATTGGGCATATTTTGTGCTGATGGGTATCGCCTGGCTCTATTTTTGTACGCCGATCGTCCTGAGGCCTGTCAAACTTATGCTGGAAGTATAGAAACATGATGTACCAAAGGGAAATGTCTTACTAAGCAACCTATATGCGAATATAGCGATTCTGTAGGCATAATTGTGGAGTTCTTCCCAAAATATCCCGTTCTGCTGATCGTAAAGGAAGTTTTACAAGGTGTGTAAGCTAGGAACTGAATAAATACATCGCGAGGACTCGAGCCAAACAGAACGTAATTTAAGAAAAACATGATTTAATTATGGAAATGTTCAATTGGTTTGGTGCCAGGAAAGTAAGTCTTTTAAGAAGCCTCCCACAGAACTCTCTCTTGTCGGCATAATCAACACAATCTGCATAATTTACATTAGTTGCTTAAAAATGCTATGCTCTATCTGAGTGAAAAAGTAAAGAAGTTTGTTTTTACATGTTTGTGCCTATTAGCCACAAATTAATTAATCCGCTCTCCCAGAACCCAATTAGGCCACTAGCTATATTAATACATAACAGTTTTCCCAGTATGGAAATGAAGTACATGGGGAAGTGCTATTATTTTCACAAACATCTCCATATTTATGGAGGTGCATGCAAGCAGGCTGGCGCGTGGGGTTTATTTCTTTGACTTTCTTCGTTTATTTGGAGAAGACGACGATTCACTGGCTGCGAGTTCCCCGTTCGGCCACAAGGGGGAGGATTGCTCTCTTTCAGCCCGAGTTTCAGCATCCCTGGCTTACCTCATAGTTCAGAAATGCCTGAAATCAAATGTATTCCAAAACGCGCTCCTGAAATGATCAGGGTAGGATAAAATCAAACAAACTCCGAGAGGAAGTTAAACTTAGCTGGAGCCTTTTCTCCTCCGGCTTAGCTCTCTCTCTCTCCTTTTCACTCATCCGCATTTTTCTCTCCATCCATCATGATGTTTTAAAATACTCCAGCTCTTTCTTTTGGGAATTGTTTGTTTTGTTGTTTGTAAACATGACGGAAGAGATGTGCTTTTCTAAAGCCGTATGTTAAAGAGGCGCCCCCGAAGAAGAATATACACAAGGTTTCCATGGCTCCCATTGATATGCTAATGCGTTCATTTAAATATTTTTAAGAGGATCAGGTCAGATTACGCCAAAGTTTGACAGAGATAATTCGACGGCTTGTGTAACAGCTTTGTTCGCGAGGACGATCATTCATGGCACGTCAAACCACCTCAACGGCCCCTATATTTAATTAAGTTTACTTTGAGAAATGGAGTCTTATGAGAGTCCCCAGAATTGGGTGCACAATGAGGAAAGGACGGATGTAATCTTAGCAACACTGCGCAAATGAGATCACATTGCTAATCTGTCTTAGTTTAGCCTTAAATCTTTGGGCCTAAGTGGATTAAAAGCATGTTTGTATTCCCAAATAATCTTGTGTCGATTACGAGACGGGCCGCTTGATAAGCGTACAGTTTTCAATTGTTTCAGTTTCATATATTCGCTTTCCGACTGGCATTATGTGCAAACAAGGCATGGAGACCCCCTAGTATTCGGGACAAGCCGAGAGCGCTTAAATATTTATGCCGGAGCCTCTAGGGGCCCGCTATTAGTTGCGAGATGTTTTACTTTCTCCCACTGTCACAGGACTCTCGCCGCCATTAACAGGGGTGACACAGACCCCTGGGTCAAACATTTTGAGGCGACAAAAGGCCCTGATGGAATCACTCAGCGAGACCCAAATTACTTCTGTGTCATTGCTGAACAATATTTCCCTCCGAAAGCATTCCTCCCTCTGCTAATGCCGTGACCCTTTCCGCTGCATATGGAAATGACTGTTTGTATATTGCACTAGGGGATGGAGATACCGAAGGGCTTCACGGACAATGTTGCCGTCGATGTCGGGCCCCGACGGGGAAGAGCCGCTACCCCTCCCCCTGTTTTGTTGGGCTTTGTGAGGAGCGTTGATAAAAACAGGTTGTAAATGAAGACAGGGAGTTGGGGACGAATGCGTTAGGGTGGAGCGCTGAGGTTGGGAATCCAAACATACAAGACCTCACAGAATTGGCGGGCAGCCGAGCTGCAAATCGCGCACGAATGATGAGATGCGTTTGAATTGATATTGCAAAGTAGTTTAGAAAGCAGTTTTTTGGTGATGGGGGGAAAGAGTTCTGTAAAAATGTGATTATTATAATTTTTTTTATTTTTTATTTTAAACAAAAACTCATCTACCAAAGGAGTCCCGCCCCAAACTCATGCCAGTGTCTAGTCAATGCCATATTTAGAAAAGTGTGTATATAATTTTGAATATGGTTTTAGAGTGAGAGAGAATAAAATAAAAATAAAATACTAAAATATGTAATAAAAAAACTAAACGTAACTGATATATAAATCACTAAAAAATATATAAACTTAACTGATAATCACTAATGTGTGTGTGTATGTATATATATATATATATATATATATATATATATATATATATCATGTTTCTATTAGTTTTGAATTCTTGAAAATGTTTAGTTTCAGTTCGTTTTTTACCAAATATCAATATTTCACTAAAAAACAAAACCCACATATATAACTAGCTACGTCACACAATCGCAACAGGATTCTCTTTGAGCCAAATTCATAAAGTCAACAGCATCTTGACTTCATCTTATCTCCGATTCATCTGATTCGGACATCTCTCAACATGAACGCTCATCCCATTTCATCCTTTGACCGAATATTTGAAAAACGGCAGCTTAACCGCAGGACGCTGAGGAGCGAAAAATGCCTCGAGCACAATCGGACGAACAGCAAACACTGTCCAAAAAAAGGGGGCTAAAGCCCAGAACATGCACGCAGGCTTGAAATCCCCTCTCAAGCCTGAGTGGGTGGTCCTTTCACTGTAGGGTTGCTGAGTAGACGGCAGGCATTCGGAGGGAGGGCCGTGACGCCTCGCTCTTCAAACTCTCTGCTCACCAAGGCAGTTCATGCGGCCACAGAATGATATTCACGCTACACTGGTTTTATTCTGAGCCCGAGCGCTGGCACCGGCCGATGAAATGACAGCCAGAGTTTGAGCCCCCTGAGGATTAAAATGACTCAAGGGAGAATGACTCGCGAAAAAGAGCGATTCACTGAGAAAAGGAGCGTTTTCAGGGATTTGCTTTGAAACACAAACTAAACGTGCAACAGCAGACTGCTTGATAAACTGACGTGAATGGGATGTAATGCCCATAAATGTGCTCCAAAATAAAAAAACGGTGCACGAATCAAATAATAAGGCAGCGACACGCCGCCATCTTTTGCGAAATCCGCCAAAATATTCCTACTCCCGTCAACCTGGATCCATTATAAGGCTGTAACATGGATGAGTAACCCGGTATAAGACAGATTTACAACACACTGTCACACTCAGCAGACCTTGCCATGACAAATAAAAGCATTTAAAAGAAGAAGGCAGAAAAGCGGCGAGGCTAGATTGACAGCTCACAGCTCTGTGCCAATGTGAGCACAGCTCGGCTTCGCAACGCAAGACGTGAGGTTGAAGTTCAAACAAATCTTGATCTGCTGCCGAGGTGAGAGGGGAAAAAAACTGACTTTCCTAAGACGCAGAGATGAATTTTACAAACGCAACTCTTGCACCTTTGTAACACCTGCTGTCTCCGAGAGCAATTATAGGGAAAATGTGCAGTTTTTATATTAGTCTGTGTTGGTCTAAGATCATTAAGACTTTATCATATTCTTGGCTTTGTTTATAGGAGCAACATGTCATTTTTGGGCTATAAGTGCTATAAGACATAATGTTTTTGAACAGGTTTGTTACTGGTTAAAGGTCATCGAAATTTTCTTAAGTGAGCTAATTCCAGAGCATTAGCATCACAAAATATGTTTTCAAACAGGTTTCCCGCCATCTGTTTGTGCTTGGTCCAAACAGAGGGTCCCGCCCCAGACTCATGCCATTGGTTGAGCCATTGCTGCTTTGTCGACTCAATATTATATCAGATTCTTGAAAATTTTGAGCACATTTTTCGGGCTAGAGGCACAAAAACATGCCCAGGTGATGTCAGCATGCGAGAAATGCCACTGAAGCAGACCAGGTCACAAGTGTAGAGGTAAGAATGGCAATGAGTACAATAAGCCACTAAACGAGTAAAGAAATGAAAATAAAAACTGTACAAAAAAGCAAAATGAAATGAATGGGTGTGTGAATGTGAAAAGAATGTGGAATGAAAATGAAATGTAAAGACAAGCAATGTTAAATGAACAGAAAATATGCAACTAAGCCTTTAAATAAATGCTCTTCATATATACCTTTTTGTGTTTTCATTTAGGCTATGAATGTTCACAGCATGTCAGTGTCAACAAAGGTAGGCCTATCATTGGCTTTATGCACAGCTGCACTACTTCCTGAACTTCAGCCGGCTCCTTTGTTTCCTGTCTGCCATTATTGGACAAATTGATCACCTGGATTAATCAGTTTGTCCAATAATGGCAGACAGGAAACAAACAAGCTGCCTGAATTTCAGGAAGTAGTGCAGCTGTGCATAAAGCCAATTGTAGTTTACAAGTGGTTGACAAGTGGTGCTTTTAGCTTTCTTGTCACCTGTCTTAAAATGTAAGAGATACTGGAGCTTGGTTGGGGTGGTGGGACTGCTCGCGGCGGGCGCCAGAAACGTTCCCTTATTTTCAAATCCCAAACTTGACAGGTATGATGATGTCCCAGATGTGCTCAATCGGATTCAGGTCTGGGGAATGGGCGGGCCAGTCCATAGCATCAATGCCTTCGTCTTTCAGGGACTGCTCACACACCCAAGGCCAACCGCACTGGCATACGGTCTCACAAGGGGTCTGAGGATCTCATCTCGGTACCTAATGGCAGTCAGGCTACCTCTGGTAAGCACATGGAAGGCTGTGCGTCCCTCCAAAGAAATGCCACCCCATCCAATACTGACCCACTGCCACACCGGTCATGCTGGAGGATGTTGCAAAATGTTCTCCGCGGCGTCTCCAGACTCTGTCCCGTCTGTCACATCTGTGAAGAGCACAGGGCACCAGTGGTGAATTTGCCTATCTTGATGTTCTCTGGCCAATGTCAAACGTCCTGTACGATGTTGGGCTGTAAGCACAACCCCCACCTGTGGACATTGGGCCTACATACCACCCTCATGGAGTCTGTTTCTAACTGTTTGAACAGAAACATGCACATTTGTGACCTGCTAGAGGTCATTTTGCAGGGCTCTGACAGTGCTCCTCCTGTTCCTCCTTGTACAATGATGTGCTGGCCTGTCTCCTGGTTGCTTCTTAAGTCGGCAGTTTGATTTCACAGAAGTGCGATTGACTTTGAGTTACATTGAGTTGTTTAAGTGTTCCCTTAATGTTTTTAGAGGAGTGTATATTTGACTCAAAAACTTCTGGATCCTGAGAATGCAAATACATTTGTACGTTGTAAGTTAAGTTCTTAGCAATGCATATTACAAATCAAAAATAAAGTTTTCATATATTAACATGATCTTGACTTAATATCCTTTACTTAATTATTTTTGCCATAAAAGAAAAATATATCATTTTGACACATACAATGTATTTTTGACTATTGCTGCAACTATACCCAGGCGACTTAAGCCATATTTGATCTAAGGTTTTTTAAACACAAAGAGAGCTCTGTTTAAAGGTACAGTAAATAATTAGCATCACCACACGTGACTGTTTTCAAATAAGTCTTTCATTATACAGAAAAACAGATAGTCCCACCCCCTAACTCACTGATTTTGTCAGATTATTTTTTTATTTTTGAGGGTATAAAACTACAAATTTTTAACTTTTAGTTGTCTTTTCATTAATTAATGAAATTGATTTAAGTTACTATTTCAAGAAATAAAAAGAAATGACACGCTTCCCCAAAATGAAACAAAAGTCAACATAGTTTAATTTACAGTTATAGTTTTTCTCAAAGGTCATTAACACTTTGCCACAATGGGAGCTTTGTTTAAAGCTAATTGCTAACTGCAATTACTAGGTACAATGTAGCGACCGGTGTGCCAAACCTAGACGTTTTATTTAGAGAACAGCTCAAGACCCTTTCAAAACGCCACAGCTTCCGAATGAGGGAATAATGGGCGTCCAGCACCTAGCAGCAAAGCACATTAGAACTGTTTAAGTTGTCCCCCACAAAGTCACACATTTCAATTATTTCAAAGCGCTTGCCAATTAAAAGCTGCAAACGCGCCTTTTGAATGCAAACTAACACAATTAAAAGTGTTTCAGGAGTGTATTAGAGGAATCAGTTCTGAATTAGTTCTCTGAATACACAAGCCCCCCTCCGTTCTCATCTCCCGGGCCTTTCACTCTCTTCGAAGGACAGAAGCGGAGAGCTCTTTTTGATGTCCGAGGAGGTTCTTTTCTTTCGGCTTTCCCTCTCTTTTTCTCTCGCCCTATCCTTCAGAGGGAAAGAAGATTGAGTCAGCCTAATCTGCTACTTGTACATTTGAATGTGTGGTGAGAGGAGATGATCCCGGTCGCCTGATAATGGCCCAGGTGCAAAGACACTGGCCGTGGCTAACTTGTTCTCGGCGGGGGCCGTATATCACAGAGGGGCAGCCCACCCTTTGAAGATGCATGCCTGCTTTCAGGAGCTGATTTGTGGCCTGCGGAGGCCAGCGCTTTACAGCCCCTCCGGAGAAGAGCTCAAAGGAGTGAGCGGCCCCCCTCGAGAGGACACGGTGCTGCTCGAGAGCCCTTCTTCTGACTTCGGATGAGTTTTAAAGGGGCTGAGGATGGAGTGAAACTTCCCAGGGTGAACTTTCAGGTTTACCTGCCACTTTTTCCCCCCATTTGTTGAAATCCACTTGCCCCGAATGCAACCATTGACTTTGTTTGCAGAAGTCATCGGCGGGGCCAAGAGAGGTGACTTTGTTTGACTTTGGTGACCCTGGTGACAAAACAACAGAGCCCTCTCTCTCTTTTTCTCTCCCACTTTGCTCCAGTGATTTATTTGTCCTCTGCAGTGCCACCTAATGAAGCCAAAGAAAAGAAATTAGCAGAGTGTTGCACTGGCCCCATTGACAGCGTCATTAAAGTGGCCCGGTACAGGCTTACCCGCGCTGGCTCCCGCATTCCTCTGTTTGTTATTGAGATGGTTATTTACACTGGCCGGACACAGAGCTAGCTGGCTAACGGACAGGAGGCAGAGCAGCACCATACTTACTTGGCCGGGAGACAACTGGAAAGTCTTGTGTGGAAAGTTTTGGCTCGCTCTGCAGGCACGTTATGAAAATGTTCAATAGTTCTTGCATCGTAACCATAGTTTAAAGATGGAATTTGTAGTAAGACCAGACTTAACAAATGTAAACAATGGATTTGATCATGCATGGCTTCAGTTTATGGGATCTATTCTAAAATTTTGTGATTGCAATAAAATGCTTATTTTCTCAGCAGTTTATACAGTATTCATAAATACATATTTAAAGTGTGGTTTTATATATGGATACATAGATATACACAGGACTCAATATAATACATTTAATAAATACACATTTTAAATATTCTAAAATTATTATTATTATTCATTAATTTAATCATTTTGTTAACCATTTATTATTATTATTATTATTATTATTATTTAATACAAATAAAAACAAACAAACAAATGCTGGTAATTTCCCTCAATATATATGAATAATTCAGCAGTATAAACAAATATATTAAATATAAAATATTTTATGTATTTATATATATGTGTATATATATAAATAATCTTGGTCACACCCCCTTATGTGTGTGTGTGTGTGTGTGTGTGTGTGTGTGTGTATCTCTCTCTCTCTCTATATATATATATTGATGTATGTATGTGTGTGTGTCTGTGCAGCTCTCTAACTAACATAAAATAATAATAATGAATAAATCTGGGAAACATTGTATTATTTTTACATTAGTGCATTATTTACTATTTTGATTATTAATTGTTATTATTATTATTTTTTATATCATATACATAGTTTAACAAACAAACACATCAACATAAAACATGAATAAAATATTATTGTATGGTATATATATTTTTATGGTATTGTATGGTATATATATGTATATATATATTTTTTATATCATATACATAGTTTAACAAACAAACATATCAACATAAAACATGAATAAAATATTATTGTATGGTGCATAATATAAAGATTTAGTCCCAGTTTACTCTTGAAGTAGTTCTAGTCTTCCTCCAGGAAATCAGACTATTAAAAAGTCTGGACTAGACTAAGTCAGAGATTATTTGAAAACCATGACGGAAAAAAGCAGATTTATTTTAATCTGATTTAAATGGCCATTTTAGTCTAGGACTAGGTTTAATCTCTGTCCGGGAAACAGCCTCTTTGAGTTACTGTGATTAAACCATGCTAAATTTGGCCACTTAGGAAAGGCAAAATATTCAGCACATCAGTAATTATTATCACCATTATTTACAAAAGATAATATTTGATAATGTAGGCTCATCAACCTTCTACCTTGTTATATTACAGCTGTCAGAGGCTAGATCAACATAAAAGGTCAGCTTCAACCACAACCCAAGCAACCAACATACTTTGTCTTTGAAGAAAACCAATCATCCAGTCAATCCAGTCGATCCGATTCTAAACCAGCGTTGTGAGTTCTGCTTCACCCTGAGGTGACGCTCTGAACTGAATGTGCAGAAACTTGTAGTTACTGTATGTAAATAACATGAAGAAGGGAGTTAAGTGCGACCTCTTTGACTTTTAAAGATCTGATCGCTATCACAAGTTGGGAAACTGAAAAAGAAGCCTAAATGAGAATCCACCAACTCCAGACAAGTTATTCATGCATTAATACGGATGAGGTCCGCAAAAAGTTAATTGCTCCCGGAAATGCATTTTAATGGTTTATTAAAAACTATACGCCTTTTCTTAATTTCATCATATTTCATCATTCGACGCATTTGCAAATTAATTAAAACGACCTACATTCTTCTTACGATCAGGCAAGGAAAACGCTCCTTGGAGAACTTTGTGACTTTAAGATTGCGTTGGCTGCGGATCATCGCCATTGACTTCGGGAATGTGCCATTTCTTGTTTATTAAAGCTTCATTAGCATCTACATGTGTAAACAGATACTGTAACGAACACACAAGACCTGGAGGCTCATGGTCATGAGGAGAAAAAAAAAAAATCAGGAATGCAAAATGTGTTGCAGCCCTGTTATTTTTACTAGCTGTTCTTAGAATAAATCAAAAGTTCACAATAACTTTAAAATGCACTTTAACTAGGGATGTAACCTTTAAAATAGCTACCATTTCCTTGAACAAAAACACTTCCAGGTTCAGCACAAGTTCAGTTGACCAAATATCAAACTTCAGAAAAATGTATTTTCTTGCAAAACACTCCAATAATCTGTTTTATCTACAACTTGTAAAAGTCATGTTTTACAGTGTATTGATCCCCACTGTAAGTGCATTACTGTAACCCAGATTACAGTTTTGTTTTGTTTGTAGTGGAATTTTTGCCGGCTGAGTTTGAATATTCCTTTAGCTTCAAAACATTGCAAAGCTCAATTGTCCATTCCAAGACTAGCACTTTTCCCAGAGGAACGGGTTTCCGTGTATTACACATGCCACTGATCCAAGGCCAGCCGCTGACTTCCTCAGAATCCGAATTAATTACTGGCTTCGCACGGGAAGCGGGTTGAGAGTGGAGATCTTTAGAAGTCTGGTCTTTCTTCCCAAACTGCCCCATGGACTTGCAGATGGTTTCGGTGAGTGGCTCTTTCCCGTGGAGAGTAATCTCACCGGGGACTCCGGCGCAGCGCTAGGCTGCACCAATACAGTCTCCATTCGCAGACGTTTCAAAACAGCCATGGGGGAGGTTGGTGACTTAACATAAATTAGACCACCAGGGAATGCAGAGATCTTGCTCTGAAGAAGGGTAATATTGAGAGAAAATACGACACTTGGAAAGCTGTCGGATCCGGTCTATGTGGACAGGGTGTTATGAGGAAGGTCATGGGTTCGCTTCCCGAGGATAAAAGTGTCTGACAAAAGAATAAATGTACATGGGTCAATGACAAATAAAGGGAAACTCTTTAAAAATCTAGTTTAAAATACAAGTCAAGTTCTTGGAAACTGTATGCATGCTGGTTTTGTATTGTTTTGATCATTTCAAAAGGAAGTTTACAATTGTGGGAAACGGTAATATATTAGTATCTTAATTACATGTTTGTATGTGCGCTATATTTAATCATTTAGAAATTTTTCAAATGCGTTTTTTAAAAGTAAGAATATTTTTTTCTAAATATCATCAATTTTAATTCATAGATATTAGTAGGTTTTTGAAGAGTCACACCAAATAAAATTTTACAGCCTCAAATGAGCTTTCCCTTTCATAATAAGGCCATTGTTATTGTATTCATTTTTATATGTTTTTGAATAAATTAATCAATTGACTCAAAATTTAGCACAGTCACTTGTGGCTCAAAATCTTTTTATATAAGCTTTTTAAACATTAAGGACACACCTGATTGCCCTGATATTCATAAAAAATATATTTTTTAAATAATTGAACTATGTTTTTAATAAGTAGTAACTCTGGCCCAGTATTATTTTACAATCAACGAGATACTATTATAATACTTTTATTTTCCAAATGCTGGTCACATCCCTCAAAATACATGTACAGTTCTGTAATAAATAGTTTTCATGTGTAATTATTATTATAATTTCTATCATTTTTGTTGTTTATATTTATTTTATCTTTAATATTATTAATAGATTCATATTTTGAATGTTTTTTTTTGTTATTTTAGTTCAAGTTTTAGTAATTTAGTAGTCATTTTAGTAGTTTTTGTTTTCTTAGTTTTTATTACTATACAGTTCACCATAAAAACCCTGTTTGACCCCTGGCTCATAAAAAAATACTTTTGTTGCATTTATTTGTGCTTTTTTCCCAACAAGTTTTTCTTGTTCAAGTAGCTCAACGCCAAGGTCACCGGTTCGATTCCCAAGCAATGCACATACTGGTCAGAATGTGCGCTTCAAAGAAGTTGTCTATCAAATACCCGTTTCCTATGTAGCTATCAAACCGGTCGAAACATTTCAAAATGCCGTTTCATCCACAGCTGGTCCCACTGTACCATATTTCCATGCTGACCATGCACAGATGCGATCCTTCTGTCACCTAAAGACAGGATTAACGACGCTCTGTTTGTTATTTTGTTTGTTTGTTAATAGCTGGACCTTGGCCGTGTTTGCCGTGAGGCGCTGATGAGAGTCGCTGACTCTGAAGAGGACACTTCAAATGTGATTAACAGTGGAGGAACGCGGAGAGCTGCGGCGGGTGCTAATTAACCCTGCATTGTGCTCGGGCCGACAAAGAGACAAAAGAACAAAGTCGAATTTGAATGCGGCAGATTATCACGATAACAAAAGACAAAGTAGTAGATCGTGCTCTTGACGGGGAATTTTCACACTGATCGTCACAACATGGGATTGGATCAAAGACCGATGGAGTTACATTAGCGGAACAATGGGACCTTGTTATTCGACAACAAGAGGCATCCATCTGCATGTCACAGGGGCCCGTTTTAGTCAACTATCAGCTTCCTCTGTCGTTGAATACAGTGTGGTAGATTTCAAATGTACAACGAGGAAGCCTAGGGGCCGATGGATGTTTCTTAACAGTTGATGGATCTCATATTGTACGTTTCCTCAGTGGTTTCAACTGGGTTGGCTTTAGGGCCCAGATCAAGTGGTGACAGTTTACTGCACAAATGTAATGGAACTGTATAAATATTACCACAAACTGCTAGCTACATAGAAAAATATTGGCTTGATTCTGAGAATTCTGTGTTTTTTGACCATACAATGAAAGTCAATGTGGTCCAATACAACATTTCATTATATGGACAAAAACAGTTAAAACCTTAGCCCCCAGTTTCACAGACAAGGCTAAAGCTAGTCCCAGACTAAATTGCATGTTTGAGCTGTCTCAGATGAAGTTAGCTTGCTCTGAAATATCTTAAAACATGTCAGTGTCATTGTTCTGTGTTAAGATGCACATCTGTAATATTTTATTATAAGGCATTTTTGTAAAAGTTGCTTAAATATCTTAATTGAACTAATGCCTAGTCCTGACTTAAGCTAAGCCCTGTTTGTGAAATCGGGCCTATAATATTCAAGTCAGAAACTGTTGTGCTCATATGTGTGCAGAATATGCAAAATGTTAATAATCTAAACATAATCATTTAAATTGCATGTTATTGTTTATTTAATACTGTCCTGATAATAATGAAAATAATAACTGAATTAAAAAAAAAGACCCTGTAAATCTTAATACTCATACATAGCTATTATACAATGTGAAAACATTTACTGCTCCAGAAGGCAACACAATGCATTACAAGTTGAGGGGTGTAAACTTTTGGTTAGATCAGGCTAAATTGCAGTTATTTGCCTTCTGGGAAACATTTAAGTATTAAATATTAAGTATATTTAGCCTCTTAAATGCTGCTCAGGATCAACAAGAAGGGACTCATTTATACATTTGTAAAATTAGTTTAGGATAAAGTTAGTCTCTGACTTATATATGTATAATCCAAAATCCTTTTTTATCCAGCAACTACCAGTGACTTCTTACGTGTGCAGTGAATCACTGGAGTTGGTGCCGTGACCCGGAACAAAAAAAAGAAGAAAACTACCAAGAAAAAAAGTATACCGAGACAGCTGTTGTCAAAGCACACTTACAGCCACAGTACTCCTCAAACCCCCCACCCCAGTGGGCCCCCCTAACACCACTAATCAGCATCATCCCTTCTCACCCCTGGACGTAGCCCTCAGCTCTCCCAGCCTCCCTCCCACACCTCTGCTGCCCCGCCAGCCTTTGAAGTGGTGGCGCAGGGTGTGTGTTAACCACGGCACAATCACAGATAAGATCTATGGTGATAGATTAGCTTGTCGCAGCAGGGGAAATAGCAAGGATACTAAAAAATCCACAGAGGTTGTTACTGTCCTAACATATTTAACGCCTTGCAGCGAAGACCCTTCAGCGGCCAAACACCCGAGTGCCAAATCTGCTAGCTCCCATCATTAAAAGGAGATGTTTATGTTTGGGGTTAAACAAGCTTTGACAGAGAGAGAGAAAAAGGGGGGGGAAAAAAAGAAAAAGAAAGGATCAGCTAGGTATTTTATATATAAATATTTTATATATATATATATATATATATATTTTTTTTTTTTTTTTTAAACGAAGACTTTTCTCTCCCAAATTAATATAAATGTTATATTGTATTTTGTTATTTACTATTATTAGTGTTTGTTTTTTAATTATTATTTGGTTTTAATATTTGGTTTATCATTAAAATATGCATTTTTAGTT
>JAUCMU010000053.1:11719667-11739103 GCA_032275025.1 Enteromius treurensis | reverse complement strand
TTTTTTTTTTTTAACGAAGACTTTTCTCTCCCAAATTAATATAAATGTTATATTGTATTTTGTTATTTACTATTATTATTATTATTTATTAGTGTTTGTTTTTTAATTATTATTTGGTTTTAATATTTGGTTTATCATTAAAATATGCATTTTTAGTTTATAAACTGAAATATTTACATTAGTGCTGTTGAATGATTAATCACAATATCATCCAAAATAAAAGTTTTTGTTTACATAATATATTTATTTTGGATATATAAATACTCACACATTCATGTATATATTCAAGAAAAAATTTTGTTTAAACATTTAAAATATTTATATACAATGTCAATTATATTATAATATTTTCTAAATATATACTGTATGTGTGTATGTATTAATATATATACATAATAAACACAGTATACACATGTGTATATTATGCAATAAAAATATATTTTGTATGTGATTAAACATGATTAATCATTTGTCAGCACTAATTTATATGGATTTACATATTTAGTAATACATAATATAGTAATATGATAATTAATTAAAATAAAAAATAAAACTGCAAAAATAGTTTTATGAAATGTTTACATATCTACAGATATTTATTATACCAATATTATTGAAAAAGGCCTATAATTAATCTCTTTATGTTTACATCAATACATCAACAAATCAAGCACAGTCTAAGATTAACCAGTAATTTTAATATTTTAAAATTCCGAAAACTTTTCCAAATTAGTATTTTAAATTAACTGCTGCCATATAATGAATAATTAATGAATTAATTAACATTAATATTACAGACATATCACTAAGTTAGGCCCATAATTGAAAATCTCAATGTTATATCTAAAGTATACTGTTGCCTTTTTAAAGGCTTTTAAGAAAAATGTAAATCATATAACTATTATGAAACACACAATTATAGAAAGACACTTGATATTATCTGCTAATGTGACATTTACATTTATTTTTGTTAAAACACAGTTTTTGGTAAAAACCTAACTATATAATCTAAATTTCTTTTAATGTATCCCGTTGTGGATTTTGCGTTGTTGCTTGTTTACACACAGTTATTAAAATATAATACTGGGATTTTGGGCTTTAATATTCTACAAAATGGCAAAATCAAGAATGCAATAAACTGTACCATGTATCAAAATAGGTTTTAATGCCCAATTATAATCCAACTACACCTAACTAATTATGCTACAGCAAGCTAACTGCACAGACATGCTGGGTTTCATAACAGCAATAACCTGGAGTCTTGCCAAACGGCTATTGTCCTCAAAAACAAACAGCGCTGAACAACACTAAACGCCACAGCCGAGGCCCCCTCACGTTCACTCTCCAATTTGCGTCAAAACCAGAATTTAACATCATGGGCTGCTGGCCAGAACCAGCCGAGATGCAATAATATTTGGAGAATGCATGGGGAAAAACAGGCAGGCTTCTGATTGGTGGCGTGGAATGCTGAGGCCCAGACTGACAGAGCCGAAGCCTGAAGCGTGATGAATAGGAGGAGGAAAAACACACGCTGGGCTCTGTCTGAACCTGCACAGCCCTGCAGAGTCTGGAGGCTTCGGCTAGGTTTTTTGTTAGATGTTCGAAGTGTCAGAACATATGTTAATTTATGGGTTCTCTTATTGAACATGGGAACAACGACTGGGGATTCAAAATGGAGTCCTGCAGCAAAACTCTTCCTACAGCTAATATTGCAACATTTCACAGAGGATATAATTAATATCATCGTGAGGTGACACGCTGTGATGAGTTAGGGGCAAAGCGGTAAATTCAAACAAATGTGCTTTGAGACTGCTGCTCGGTTGACCTCGTGAACTGGTAAGACAGGACAGCCTCTGCTCAGGTGAAAGTAGAGACCTTTAAAAACTAAGATCCCGGCTAATGGTTCCTGTTATCACCTTCCTGAGACAATACACATCCTTATCATGAATAACAATTAGGAACTCTTTTACTGCCCCTGCTATGCTAAGTTAGCCCCATTAACACTAACAGGGAGGAAATGCGTTTAACATCTTAATAAGTTAAGAGACCAGGTGCAACCGAAGAGAGGAAACTCGAGATAATATCTAATGTAATCCTAAATCATGAGGGGGGAAAAACTAATATTTAATGAATCAACATGAAACAAACATAACTGAGCACTTAATGCAGCCACAATGAGTCAGAAACCTAATATAACGTGTAGTCAACCTTTATTATTTAACATTTATTCGTAATGCATTTATAATGAAACAAAAAATATGTGACCACTGAATGGTGCCATAATATAAAATAATATAATTTTGCGTTAACATTGAGATTTGAGAACATGAGATTAATAATATTTAGTTAATCAACACTGAAAAATGAAGAGAATAGAATAGAAATGTATTTATAATCGTATACAAATATATTATCATTAAATAAAGTGTGAGTTTTCTATTCTACGTAATCTGTATAGATTTTACAATTATATCACAATTTATAATTATAAATATTATTAGCAAAACGTAGTTTGTACTTTTTTATGATGTGCAAATTTAGTGTGAGGTTATACTGATTCCACAGCAACCTATTTTAAATCAGAAACAATGTGTTTCCAAGTTCTTTTATATCATATTTTCTTCAGCTGCATTATAAGTATTTACTTGGCGTTCTAATTCTATAGGAATCCGGCCCTGCCTCACATTCAGCTCTTAGCCGCAGCAGTGTAGAAAATGTGCAACGCCTCCCACTGACATAATTTGTTTCACAGTTACTGCCCAGCAGCATGAATCAGATGTTGACATTCTAATTTCATGCACACACGGGTGTTCAACCCCAAGCCCACTGTCTCTGGTGTCCATCGTACCTGGAAACAAGCCTCTGAGACCAGCCTCACCCTCACGGGAGGGGTCCACTGACTTTCTGAAGCTTGAGCTGGAATGAGATTATTTATATGAACCCAAACACAAAGATACAGGCTATGGCGGTGACATCAGAAGCACATCTGATTGGGTTAAGCATTGCAGATGTGCAAGTGATCAGAATGTCTTTATCGCACCTTTTCATTCATTTATTTATCTGCTCATGCTATTGATTTATTTCTTGTTAAGTTATTAGTTTATAAATCCTTAAAAGTCTCACAGCTAGTAGTCTACCTCCACTAACAATGGGTCAGGCCTACCTCAATTGAAGCAGCCTTTTTGCTAAGCAAGCACGGAATGTACAAATATATTTGTTTATCGCGGTGGTTTTTAGTAAAAATCAACGTGTGGCTGCAAAGTAGAAAGAAAAATAGCCATCAGCAATGCATAAACACACATCCGTTCCTCCTTCAGCAGTGCTGTTTGTCACATTTGCAGAGTAAACTGGATGCAACTTTTGCTTGGCGTCGATTAATTTTTACGCTTTTACAAACAGTATTTTGACAGCCCATAATATGAGTGGAAACATCAGGAGTGTGCAGCTGAAATAAAATCTGGCCTCATTCTGCCAGTAGCTACGGAGGACTCCAGGTATAAGCTACTGCAGATAAGACTTCCAGCGTTAATGAAGACCCTGTGCTTCCTTTACCAGCATGTGTGACATAACAACCAAATTTCCTGTCATGTAACCCTTTGCTATATAACATTATTGTTCACATAGTGTTTGACACTTGAATTCAGATTTTCTACAAACGACAACAACGACGTTTTTAATTTAGGCCACATCCTGTCAGTTTTCCCAAATGTAACCCTTTTGTTTGGCGTTATTTACCCTCAAACCATCCATGATATCACAACACTGTTTAAGTTTTGATTCACATCCTGTCAGTTTTCCCAAATTTAACCCTTTGGGGTACCCTTTGTTGATTGAGCAAACTGTTTGGCCCTGTTTGCCCTCAGACGCAACAACTTTATTTGTCCATGAGGAAGTTACAACCCACCCTTTTTTATTTTACGTCCCCATATTAAACCTATTTTTTAAATAAAATGATCGGTTTAGTTAATTGTTTCACGACACCTCCGTGTTTACGTTACCTTCAGTCCAAGTTCACCTATCATCCTGCAAAACAAATGAAGTCATTCGAGTTCAGGGAAAGCCAAGAATCAACCAAAGTTCTGTCAAACGGATTTGACTTATTGCTCGACAATAAACAGCCGTCCACTGTCCATTTCATCTCTCTCCGCTGGAGGTTAAGTCGAGTTTATTACCGACACCTCGGCCGACTTGCATTAAGCAAATCATAAATTATGCATGCTAATTACCTTGGGCTCCCACTGTAATGAATTCTTTTAATTAAACTACCACATTGTGGTTTTGCGTGGCACGCTCTATATTTTATCCCCCCTGCCTAGGATGACCTTCTTCTTTGTAGGAGTGGATCATGTAGTGGAGTGGGGGGGGCATCGTTTTGTCTTTGCTTACACAACAGAGTTCACGTCGGTGTTAATGAACACAGAAAAACCCACTCAAAGACAACTGAGGCCTGCGTTATTACCCGCCCTGAAATCGCAACAAGCTAATGCTGCTGCTCTCCAGCATGATGTGAAAAGCTGGACGACTTGGCTGACTGTTGATTTGAAGAGGTTAGACAACCGACACGAGTTCTGTGTGCTGCATGCAAATACGTGGAAATGTAATGCTACAGCCTGTCTTTTTTATTTTATTTTATTTAGAAATAGCATCTACATTTTTGTGCTTTGCTATTATTTTTGTTATCAGACCATTTGTGTAAATTCTGACAGGAGTTACATTTGTGAGAAAGGTAAAAGCGCTGGGACTGTACCTATGTTTGGAAATAATAAGTCCCATAAAATATCATAAAACATATGACAGATAATAATTTAATGAATACAGAATTTCTATATGTTTGACGATAGGCAGTAACCCAGTGGTTTAGAAGAACTGCAATAGTTTTGCGTTATGTATTTCTAAAATAAATGTCTTTGCATATTAGCAAAATAACATAATCACGCGGAAATAAATACAATAATAAACTGTAAATTAATATATAATAAGAGAAATGCATTTACTTAAAAAATAAAAAGCTATTTATCTTCTCAAAGGTACAACTGCTAAAGTGAATTTCTGTCAAACAAGCCTGTTAATTTATACTTTTCGTCGTCTTTAAATAAAATTAGGGGAAAAAGTTTGACATTTTATTATACTTCAGTAATACTTCGTTTTTTGAATTTTCATTACAAGAAATTAATAAATAAACGAACTATTTTTGTGAAAACCTGTTATTTGAAATCTGTAAAATTATTTATTCTTCAAAACGTGTCGACTGAATAAACCTCTATCTTTAAATAAAAATGAATAGAGAAAACATGTTTGGACATTGCGTTTATTTACCGCTGTAACGCTTGTTTTATATTCCTATGGTTTTTATATTCCTTGTTCAAGTAAATACTTTAAAAAAAACTAAACATACACTCCTGTATAATCAGTATGATAACCTAGAGTAAACATCAATGCAACACAATGTCAACCCCCAGAAAAGAAAGTAAAAAGAAAAGAAAAGCAAAAGGGGAAGAGTGAAAAAAGAAAAGAAAAAAAAAACTTGCAGTGTTGTGCAAACAGTCTCTCAGGGGGAGGGGTTGGATTTAAATTCCAAAGGGGTCTCAGAACTCGTTTCCTAGTCCCCCAGTCAGCTATGTGTTTGTGAGAAATCGGCCTTTTTGTCTTTCTGAAAAAAGACTAAATCTACATCGGTGGCCCAGTCTAAGTTTGCAATTCTTTGCACTTTCTATTCAAGTGAATGAGGGTGAATGAAGTGGCCAGGGACCCTTTATTTGATCAGCTCAATTGCATAAAGTGACGGAATTCTAATGTATTTGCTTAATATCCCGGAGAAGGCTGTTGCTCTCTATGCGGGGACGCAAACAATGCACCTGTTTCTCGCATTCTGACCGCGACATATCCTTTATCAATGGACCCCCCATTAAATCTGAGAGTGAAAAAGGAGGTAAAATGCTGAAAAGCGCTGAAATCATAGTGTAAAAATCTCATACGTCATATATAGATAATAAATAAATATAGTAATTTAAGGTTAAAAACTTGTTTAGAAAATAAAAGAAATTATATTTAAACAGAAAATTATTTCCGGGGTTTGTGTTGTAGAGTTATAGAATATAATTGTACCCAAGAAAAAATAGATCATTGTTTGGAAACATGAAATGGAATATAGTACATAATGTAACGTATAACACATAACGTATTTTTTTCGCTCCTCGATATCATTTCCTCAGATGAAATGTAAACGCAAAGGTTTAAACCTCGACGTGGAGTGTTTTGTAGCTGAAGTGAGTGGCTGAGCTGATGAATGAGTCTGCTTGTGTGTGCTGTGACTGCGGCACAGTAACTTCATGCATCCTAATCAAGAGCTTCATTCATTTATTCCAGTCCGTCGGTTGTGCTTTTCCTCAAAAGTGCTCACCTGCATGATACGATGAGCGAATTTTTATCGTTTAATGCGTGCAGAAAATACGCACAGGTATTTATTCTGAAATTAAAAAGAAAATGTAGAAAATATTGCATTAATATTTGTATTAATATTAAGTAGGCTAAAGGAAAAATTAAGATTTAAGCAAAAGTGCGTAAAGTAGAACTATGGTTATTAATTAATGTTTGCATTTCAGTAATGTTTAATGTTTGTGTTTTACTTTTTGAGTGTACACGAGAGAAACACTAGTTAAATCCACAAACGAATACAAAAGGAAATGTATGTTTGCACAATTTTAATGAAAAAATATTCTGATGACCAAGTTTATAATTTAATGCAGACGTTTTGCACATCTTTTAAAAGCACGCATGCTTGCAGCAAAACAACACAAAGTCTGGGAAAGGCATGCTTTATATCTGAACAAAAAGTACAAATGTACGGCATTTAATACACATGGTCACCACGGCTTTAAATTAAACGCTCACAAAACATTTCCTGCAAAATAGAATGTAAAACATCTAACTAAAAAGTGCATCGGACACAATTCAATATCACTTATTTGCAATTATTCACATATTTACTTGAAGACCCTATCCTTTAAAACTATTTCAACTTTTTTCAAGTTTGCCGTTGTATACTGTACTTGGTGTGTGTGTGTGTGTGTGTGTGTGTGTGTGTGTGTGTGTTTTAGATCAAGTATAGCATTTGGTTTGCAGACCGAGACAAGTTTAGTCCTCTAGGACGTTAGTAGCATGACTACTAACTACATAAAAAATAGTGAGCATTCCAACTTACGCACATTTTCAGCCTATTTCAGCACGATCAAATTAGCTAACAATTATTATCAAAGGCGACAATCTGTAAAACGACCAGCACTTGCCGTGTGCGACTGAAACACGAAGCAGATCGCAGTGCTTGGAATTTGTCAGCAGTCAAACCCACTCGAACGAACACATAAATTCTGGATATTTAAAATGTAAAAACTCTTCATTTTACAATATGGTATCCGTGTCGATCCGTGTGATTGGACTCATCGAAAGCAACACTTAAAATCTGAACAACATACACATAAATTAACATCACTGCAACATAGATAGCTCTTGCCTTGATTGTATAGCCAGTGTTCTTTTTCGGGTTTTTTTCAAGGTCTATAGTTAAAATTCAACTTTGGAGTACAGGTGTCCACCGGGAGTGCAGGTGTCAGTGCACCGCGACCGACTGCAGCGACGCGGGGCCCGTCAGGGTCTCGCTCGGGGTGGCGGGGCTGCTTTGGCTGGTCGCTGTCTGCGGGGAAGTTGGGCTCAGCGACTGGGGAGAGTTCGAAAGGAAAGCGGGGATGTGGTGAGGCAACGCCGCCGGAGTGGGCTTGATCGGGACGGGGATCGCCGGTAAGGTCTGTCCGCCGTGGCAAAGCGACTTGATGGGCACACCGTAGGCACTGTAATCGCTGCTGGCCATGGAGATGGGCGTCGCGCTGTCCATCACGCTAGTGCTGTACATATGGGGCCAGGCTGTGGTCAGCTGGTTGTGGAGGGGATACCCGGTGGAGAACGCCAGCCCTCCCGGCACTTTATACTCTCGAGCGATGATGTTCTCGATGGCGAACGGGTGTTTGAACGTGGACGGCTGGGACATTCCCAGGTTGTAGCTAGACATCTGGGGGAGGTGGGTGCCCAGGGCGCTGAGCCGGAGCTTGGCTTGCTGCTGGAGGTAGTGGGCAGCGTCCGAGGGCTTGCTGGGCGCCAGGTGCTCTGATGTCATCACCTTGAAGCGTTTGCGGCGTCGCAGGAAACTTCCGTTCTCGAACATGTCGCCACAGCTGGGATGAAGTGCCCAGAAGCTGCCCTTACCGGGCTGATCCGGGCGCCGGGGGATTTTGATGAAACAGTCGTTGAACGACAGGTTGTGGCGAAGGGAGTTCTGCCAGCGCTGGGTGTTTTCCCGATAGTAAGGAAAGCGATCCATAATAAACTTATAGATCTCGCTAAGTGGAAGCATCTTCTCCGGACAGCTCTGGATAGCCATCGCGGTGAGGGAAATGTAGGAGTACGGCGGTTTCTGGTCGCTGTATGTGTTTCTCCCGGGTCTTGGCATGCTGTCCAAATTCTGCGCTGGAATTCAACTGGATGTCTGTCCTCGAGTATTTTGTTTTCTCTCTCTCCGAAGAACGTCGAGAGTCTTGCTGCAAGTTCACTACTTCTCTGCTGCTGTGAACTCAAGAAAGAAGTAGTAGGGTTTCCTTCTTCCCAGGCCAGCTTGAATGGACCAGATCCTCTCTCTCCTTCTCTCTCTCTCTCCGTCTTTCTTGATAAGACTAAGAGCTAAGTGGCTGCCTCTATGTCCTTCCTCTAACCATCTGATAGTTTTATGTGGCGACATGGGCAGAAAAGACCCCTGTAGAGGCGCTTCATTAATGTGCCACTTCTTTGCTATCACATGACAATCGCCTTGGGAGGAGGGGGGCTGGGAGAAAGGCATAATCTGGTTTCATTTACACCTATTTACATGGACACCTTGGGCCAATAGAAATCATTTCCATCTGAAGACAGAGCAAAGGGGTGAAAAGGCTCGGCAACCGGAATTGAACTGCGATGGCACCCTGTAACAGTGTGTGAAGGTATGTGTGTGAACCTTTCTGTGCGCTTCGTAGGGTGCTTGGTCTACAATTCACACGTACAAATGGAGCTACTGAGCAATGGGATGTTTGACATGGAAATTGGCTGGAACTTGCATGCAGTTTTGCATTGTACCGTCACAGTTACTTTTTGCTTGTCTTGGTGTCGTGACACAGTTCGTATGACTTTTGCCGGCTTTGTTATGCCTCCTTAGAGCGAAAATGTCAATTGCATCCCAACGTAAACATGTGGAGGGCAAATTAAACCGTGTAGCGACACATTTGTTTCCATGTTTTTCCACATGACTAACCTGAGCGCCTCGTTATTATAATGAGCCAAGGGAGTCATACATATGTCATTTAGACCATAAGCATATGTTTATTAGCAACTACGAAATGAGCGAATGGTCTTTCGATACAGTCAGGCGATACTTATTTTATTAAGCCAGGACAGGGCTTTTAGGTGAATGTGCACGTATCTTACTATAATAGCACACTATATAAAAATACTCAATTTGAAACGTAAATTCTGCCTAATTTTTATTTTATTTTATTTAAGTTTCAAGCAACATACTTTTATCGCACGCTTTCGACGTTATCACTTATTTGAAAAATTGGTAGAAATAAAGGAAATGATTTTGACTAATGTGATGGATGGAAACAAAAATGTTATGGCACAATGATGAAAACACAGGCTATTTACTTTGCAATTAATAACAATGACAATGCGTGCTCACAAGCAGCTACTAAATAATTACACATAGTTCATTAGTATTACACGGTGCTTACTTATGCAAATACACATTAACACTGTAAAGTGTGAACAAATCATCAAATGGTATTTTTTTCCCGAATGATTAATATTCTCTTAATTTTAAAGATATGGCCAGATCTCATTATTGCGTGTTTAAATGCGCGGGCACATCCTACAATATTAACAGCAATACTTGAGAAACCTCTTAACAAAGACGACGATGGGATAAATATAAAAAGACACGACCTTTGTACACATTAAGGTTCAGAACATAGAATCATTCACTACAACAGTCGATGCGATACAAGCTGATTTGATTAAAAATAAAATGGTGAGATATTTTCCCTAAAAGCCACACAAGTAAAAGTGACCTGGAGTGTGCATTAGAAAATGTGCAAACATTTAAACAACAACAAAAAAAACCTTCTTGAAATGAAACTTCATGATGCCAGGCGGGCTTTTGTGCTCATGTAAAGCAAACTTAAAAGTACTTCACATATGCAAATAAAGCCTTCAGAGCGGCGTTGTGAAAACTGTATAAAATATCCATAAGTCAATTATATGAATGTGAAAACCAAATGGAAGCCTATTTTGAGCAATGGCCATTCAAGCTTTTTTTTCAGGGCTCACCAAGGGCCACCTTTCCGCTTGGCGAGTTTGCAATGCGATGGACCACACACGAGCTCGCGGATTTGCTCATAATGTATGCAAATTTTCCACCATAAATCCACCAATGAGACCCCTTACTGCTCTGACGGATCGCGAATAGAATCAACCATACAAGTGATTAGAAGCAATACGCATTGTTTATTTTGATGCCTGTTTGGAAGATGCAGGAGGGAAAAGGTCTGTATCTAAACCGCGGGAAGAGAGAGAGAGAGAGAGAGAGAGAGAGAGAAAAAGACTTTTACCAGGCAGCTAATATTTACAAAACAGGAGGAAAGTACTAAGCAAAGCGTTATAGTTTCCTTGGTTGCCACACAATCACCGTCTCAGAAACACTTTCTTTCCAAGCTAGGAAGTCATGCAGCTTCTCGCTGCGCCATGAAGTACTTCTTTTAACTTGTCATTCCTCTGCTTGTGTATTGACAGAAAAGGGCCAAAAGGATTCAAATTTTCCAGGCTTCTTTCACATGAAGTTTTCCAGAGTTCTTCTGAGGGAAGCAACGTCGAGGTGGTGGAAAAAAGCAAGTAGTATTCTTCAATGAATCTGCCATTCTGACGGTGCGAGACAAAGTATCCGACACCTTCAGTGAGAGAGAGGGAGAGTTCGCGTGTGCGTCTACCGCTTATAAAAACCATTTATTCCTCTGCCCAAATGTTTACCCAGACAAGAAACAATAGAAAAACAACTATGTGACTTTCCTAGTGTTCGAGGAAAGAAAGGATACGCGACACAAATGGCACTTCACATTACCTTTTTCGAAAAATATAGGCTACATGAACGACTTAATGTTTGGAGCTCAGGCGATTTTTGAGAAACTTTGACATGGTATTCACAGATTTGTCGGCTATGAATTTACGTACTTATCTGGTGTTAAAATAAAAGTTTTTTATTTTATTTCGTGCTGATAAAATGTAATTGTCCAAAATAACAATTATGACATTAATCATTTTAAATCAAAATGATACAAATTTAAGTATCGAAAATAATTCTAAATGGACACGATTATGATACAGTTACTAAATTTGCTGCAATGTAAAGCGTTCCCGAATCTTTCAATTACACGTGTACCGTGTAAAATATATTTGCAATATTATGCAAATGAGCCCAGTCGCCCGCGCGCTCCTCCGCTGATCCTACAGACGCGCAGGCAAATGTTTTCACAGTTAATCACCGCACAATGGCACAGTATCAACCTGTGATGAGGGACCACCCAACTCATTGCACTTTCTCCGTTTTTTTGCGGGATAAAGTTTCCGGCAGCTGTCATGGAAATCAGCTTTGTCCTTAACTGAACGGTTAACCAATGTGACGAGGACGAGCCGTGTGTATTTGTTCGCCGAAGATTTGCTGCTTTTTCTTCCCGCCAACCCCGAGCGCAGCGCTCAAATGGCTCGCTGCAAATGCCACCACGGTTCTTGAATGGCTCGAGTCCCTGCAGCAGTAGATCAACTGTATAATGTGCGAGTGAGTTTGGTCATTTGTACAAGCTGAACAAAGGTTGGTCTAAGCCAAATTGCATTGCACTTGTGAACCGGGGGCTCTAGTCTTAAGTATCTTTTACAGCTGGGGGGACCGAGAACAATTTTGTGCGCGTCTGAAAAAGGCAGAAAAACAAAGGCACTTTCTGAAGCATCTTAAAGTAGAGTAGTGAGGCGTGACATTCCCAGGGCGATGGGACACAAAGGCTGAGGTCACGCGGATGAAAAAGAGAATCAAACAGCCACTTTCACACGTCTGCCCTCCGCCACACAATAGGAAACAAATGTTGTTAAAAGAGGATCGATGCCATTCATTGTAAGGCAGCGAATGATAGCAAAACAATATTGTCAAACTGAATCAACTTTGGGATATGCTGCCACCCAGGAAAAAAAGGAGGGACAGAGAAGAAACTTTTCGGTTTGCCCTTTCCATCCGTCAATAGAGTCGAAACCGTGCAAGAAGTTATGATACATGTTAAATATTTGAATGACTCTAAAAAACGTCACAATAGAGTTTATATTTATTGTGTTAATACATATATTTATGTATTATTAAGTTTTATTTTTTTTATTCATTTATTTTCAAAATAGGCACAATAGCTATACAAAATTTAAAAAGAAAAAAGTGTCTAAAGGGATCATCTGTTTTTTTTTAGATTGTCACTGTGCAATAAAATTACAATTATAAACATTTTAAATAGTATTATTAATATAAACTGCTTTGCTTTTTCTGCAAGTAATACAAAATTATCGTTCCCTTTCTCAAGAAGTTCACATCTTTTTAGAAGACGTAGATTACAGTTGTAGTCTTTGACTTTTTTTTTTATTTACCTTGACCCACAAAAGAATATGAATATCAAAATGAATATCAATCTGAAATTCAATTTCAAAATTGAAAACGTGTTTCACGGGTATATTCGCGTAATTTTGACATAAGAATACTTTAATATACATACAAATAATAACTGAACATCATCAGATGCAATATATATATGGATATATATGTGGATATTTTAGTATTACTGGCTATTATATAACATTATTATTATTATTATTATTTAGTATTAGATAATTGCTGGTTATTATATGCGTTAGTGCATGTCAGGTTGCTGTCGAGCAGAACCCAGCTGAGCTCTCCGTCAACTCCATATGTATTTCATCGCATTATTAACTTCATCTTTCTGCAGGCAATGTAGATTTACCAAAGAACTAATGAATAAACAAATTGCAATGGCTGGCGGTGTAATTGACATTGTTAATGCAAACATTTGAATAAACATGTCATCAAAATGCCTATTTCGAGACACTATGCCAACAACAGTGCATCGTAATTCACAATAATAGACGATTTTAATGAGAAACATTACTCTGAAGTAATCCAAGTTTGTTTTATTCATATATATATATATATATGCATGCGTGTTTATCGTGCATTGTTGTCCAAAAAAAAAAACAAAAAAAAACCCGGGATGGAACTGATGGAGTTTTTACAGTCGTAGGTAACCTGTCGAACCTTTACATCTGACTCATCCTACCTTTCCGAGCCCGACCAGCATTGTTTTAATGAAGTCTGCGGCGATTTGCTTCCCCTGAGATGCTTTACGGTGCAATTAAGAGCGTATTTGTGATGTGGCGTATGAATATTCAAGAGAATGTCAATTAATTAGCAGACAGAGGGCTTTCATTACGATGCTCAAAAGCCTTTAGTGGCGGGCGAGACTGTAGGGGAGGTGCTCGCGCGCCAATCCAGTTAAACGCTATTATCTCACACTGCCCTCATTTGCTTGATGGACTTTGTCTTAATTATGGGCTTATGGTTTGTTAGCTGTATCATCACTTAACTTAAAGGTACCACGGTGCAATTATATACACGCATGCTCCAGACTGAGCGCAGCGTTTGTATGCTCAGAAATAAGAAATTATTATTTTAAACGTTCGTTGCTATGTGTAATTATTGTAAATATGCTTCTAATCATGCATTGTTGTTTTAGTTCGCCATATAGTAATTAATTACTTGTAACATGGGCACTACAATGAAATCAATAAATATAGGCCTACTTTAAAATCTAAACATTTTTTTGTGGTGTTTTAATTCAGCATAAAAACACACCGTCGTTGCTTTTGTTATCTGCAGGATTTCCTCCGTAAAGGTTAGAGCGATAAATACAAAGGTTAGCCGCTAAGCCGAGTCCCATATTAGTATGCATGTAAAATTAATTAGCTGCTTCTCAGTGACATCAAAAAGAAGTACCTGGGAGAACGACGCCTTCAGGGCATGCCGAACATATGCTGGGATTACAGTTAATGGACTAATTACATAAATTAGGCATTCATTATACAGCACATCAGGTGTGGAGGATGTCTCAATTGAGTGTAGTTGGGGACGTTGAGGGAATCAAAAGGGGTTTTACTAAAAGGCCGGTCAAGACTCATTTGTCCAGACCATTTTTTTCTCCTCCTCCTTCAAAAACAAGAGGCAAATACGCAAATAAAAGACGGCGGCTTAATTAGAGCTAGGATACTTGTATACATCTGCAAGAAAAGATAGATAGTAGTTCTTCTTTCGGCCATCAGGTGGGAGCAAGAATACAATTGAGACTGTTGAGTTAACTGAGAACTGAATTAATAGATGTAAGCCACTTGACCTTATAGTTCTTATCCCAACAAATGACATTTTTTGTGTGTGTTTATTTGTCCAAAAAGAGTTACCAAATGCCCTATGAGTGTGAAATTGTTAATTTTAGTTAATTTGTCCAGAGTCATATGATTGAGCTGATATTTATGTATTGATGAAGAATTATAGATTTAGTAGTAGTAAAAGTATAGTAGTAATAAAGTAGTAATAAATCAGCTATTTGCATAATTTCACTTTCTGTATGATTATATAAACGAGATCAAGATTATTTATTTTATAGTGGATACTACTAGTAGTAGTAGTAATTATAATAATAATAAAGCAATAATCAATTATTTACATTTTGCTTAATTTATATTTACTTTAGACATAATAGCTGTCTCTATCTATCTATCTATCTATCTATCTATCTATCTATCTTTCTATAATAGTAAAAGACAATATTATCTCAAACTGATTTCTATTTTTTTATGTTTTTTTACAATTATAATGAATACTGTATCACATACTGCCTTGCCATGAATTTTATAAAACCCAGTTTAGTTAGAAATGAATCAAAATAATAATAATAAGAGTCTTCTGATAATCAATTTTATGATTACTGTTGTTTTGAAACTTACATTTAAAACAGCAAGACTACTGGACAGTGCACGACTAACATTTGCATACCAGCATATTCATACTCATATTTACAGCAGGAGGGTTTTCAGCACCACGGAGAGCTCCTGCGTTTACCACAGTGCCCACCCTCAGCCTACCTTCATTTCACACTGATCATCATGGCACAGAACAATGTAAAAGAATACTTCATTATGGCTATATGGAGGGATGAATTAGACTGAGAGAAAGAGTGACGGAAAGGTAAGAGCCTTTGCTGCTAAAGGATCAAATCTTTGCCACAGCCACCTGTTTCTAACAGACATCTGGCACACAACGCTGACACACAGCTGGCAACCGCTTCTAAATGAACGACACCTGTCTATCTCCCTGTGTGTATTTGTGGACATGTGTGTGTGTGTGAGGTGGAACGTGTGCTTATGGAGGGTCTCAGCTCTCCCCAGTTCATTGGGTCCATATGGAGAAGAACAGCAGGAGTGATGAGCGCTCTACCTGGGGCCCTTGTTTGCGCTACTGAGTGTGACCAGGAATGTGTGTGTGTTACAAACCTCTGCATAATTTATGACTGCCACAGGGATGCTGTGGATTTGTTATTGGATGTTGTACCTTCCAAACTGATAAGTTACTCAGGCGAAGCCACTTAACAAGCTCAGCTTGTTAAATAACAGTGGATGGCAAAGACGTCTAGGTTAAAAATTGCTTTTATAATATGTTACCATAAAAGTGATTAACAGGCTGGCTGACCATATACAATATGTGTATTTAAACAATAAAAACTGTAAGATTTAGTTTATTTTAGATCACTGGTTTTATCAGTTATGGGGGGGCCCCACTCTGACCACAATAGTGGACATAGGTTTGCTACATTTTGATTGGATCTTGGTGGATTAACATACTGTCCAACGCCATCAGATAAAGATGCCAGGACAACGGCCAGATACCTCTTAGAGGGCAAGAAGACGACCTTTTGTATAAAGCCTGGGAAGGACAGGACTTCTCATTGGTCAAAATGCAGTGGCCTCTCACCCACCAACAGACGGACTCCTAAAGTTTTGGCCTTTGACTGCCACATAAATTCCTTAGGACCTCTAGATGCATCAGCAGTGGGTGAAACAAAGAGAGATCACAAAGTTCCCCCCAAATCCATTCATAACTATGTTCTCAAACCTTAAACTGATGCAAACTATAACACACACGTCTTATACTTATTCAGAGAAATAAGTATTCTCAGTGACAGCGACGTGTAGAGACATCTTACACAAACTCAGCTGTTAATGAAAAAACAAATGAATTCAATCTTCTTCCATCATGTTTGGACTTAATGTGTTCGTATATAACATTGCCAAATGCATTCTGGTTGTGGTTTGGCAAGTTGTGGGTTGGCAACTGAGTCTCCAGCCTGTCACGGGAAAGACTTTAACAGAATACCACCGTTCTAGTCTCTGGCATGTCCAAAGAGACAGTAACAGTTCAACCAAAGTTCTAAGTCTCCACCAGAGATACAGTTAGAGTTCGACCTCCAATGATAACAAATAATCTTTTCATATTTGTTTGATGCATAATAAGGTTCTACACCTTATTTCTTTCAGAGTTTTTCAACAGTTTATCTTTCTAGATAACGTAACTCTGATATAGCAACACCCAACCTGATCAATTGCATTTTATGCATCTTTTGCACTTTATTCCTATTTCATTTATAGTGTTCATTTAGTAGTTGTGATTCCTCTTGTCTATCTTTTGTTAATAAAATCTGTTTTATTACACTTGTGTCTTCCTTGTGTTGAGGATGCAGAAAAGGTTCTACAAGTTAGAGATCCCACCAATCTTTTGATGGACTCATAACCACACCCTAAGTGACACGTGATCCAAATATTACAAGGTCAGAGGTGACGCGAGTACCCATCACTACACGATTTTGCGCCCTAGGTTGGCGAAAGCGAAATTCACTACAGTATATTCATAAGCTTCATGTTTCATGTGTTACTTACAAATACAAACAAGATTGGAAGGTAGAGTTTATGAACATACAATATTGATTGATGGATCTACAGCCAATCATCTGCCAGTGAGCAAATCCTGGAAGAGAGGGAGGCTGGCAGTGGTTAATGCCACTTTATTCCAACCAGATTGCATAATTAATGGGAATAAATATAAATGTCTATTCTCAAATAAGCATATAAACGCTGCACATCCTGATTTTGCCAAGTACTATGTGTCCCCTACGCCAGCATATCTTGTTGACCCTGGAACAACATGTTCATGCAACAATATAGTCTTGACCATATCTCTACACCTAAACCTATACCCTATATTTAACTATGAGAACAAAAGCGGGTTTTCTCAGTTACACACAATATGCAATCATGTCAAGAATCAATATGTCTGGTCAAATGAAATGAACTGTAACACCCAGAGCTGGTCTAAGGGTCCCTTGAGTGCACTTAACCTTGGACCTTGAGACCTTTTCAGTCACTTCTCTAGTCTTTCTCAAACACATTGTGTCACATGAAACATGATCAAATCCTTGTTCTACCTTTATTCTCTTTCAAATGTAATCCTTATAAAGTAGAGCCATGATCACACATGAATATACAGAGTACTTATGGGTAAAACCATAAAAAAAGTATTATTTGAATCTCCACGGTTCATGTGATTCCTCGCATTGATTCATTTGAGTCACTGAATAAATTCATATTTATATTGAATCCATTCAAAGATTTGTTTGAATCCTTGCATTTAAGCTGCCCTGCACAAAATCCCGGCACTGATTCATTTGATTTCTTCCACAGATTTGTTTGAGTCCTTTCAAATTAATGTGATTCCATAAATAGATTAGCTTGAAACCCTGCACAGATTAACGTTGAGCCCTGGAACCGGTTCATTCGATTCCTTTCATCAAGTCCATGCAAAAAATTAAACGACTGCAAGGATTCATGTGATTCCTGTGATTTAAATTATAAAGTAAAAAATTTGAATCCTGGCTCTAGTTCACTTCAGATGACTTTCTTTCATTCATTTGAGTCAATGCACTAATTAATTGAAGAAATCGTTTGATTCCTTAAGTCAGTTTACTCCACCCCAAAATGAAAATGTTGTCATTAATCACTTAGCCCCATGTCGTTCCAAACCTGTAAAAGCTTTGTTCATCTTCAGAACACAATTAAAGATATTTTGGCTGAATACCCGGAGACATGTGACTATCCCATTGACTGCCAAGTAATGAACACTGTCAAGTGTCCAGAAAAGTGTGAAAGACATCATCATCAGTGGTTCAGCCATAACGTTACGAAGCTACGAGAATACATTTTGTATGGAAAAAACAACAGAGTATCTCTGCACGCAAATAGTGTATGCTGTTCTGTGTCAGCTGCGACACAATGATATATCTTCTATGTATATTTACACTTTGATTTGAATGAAAACGGAGCAGTATACGCTATTTGTGTGCAGCAATACTTTCCAGAATCGTGCTACAGTGATGCGGTGAGACACAGAGGAGATACACTGTTGAATAAATGCTGTTATTTTATTTTCCTTACATATAAAAGTTTTCTCATAGCTTCACAATGCTACGGTTGAACCACTGATGGCAGATGGACTATTTTGATGATGTCATCTTACTTTTCTGGAAAGTGTTATTTATTTGGCAGTCAATAGGACAGTCACAAGCCTCCTGGTTTTCATCCAAAACATCTTAAATTGTGTTCCGAAGACAAACAAAGCTTTTATGTGTTTGTAAAGGCGGTAAGTGATTAATGACAACATTTTCATTTTGGGAAAAAAGGGTCCAGAACTTACTTTTAACCACACATTTTCTTGATCAGCTTGGCAAATTCGTTAAATCTGAGAGAAATCTTAACGGCAGCCTGCACGATTTCCTACTAATATCAATCACCTGCCAAATTGTGTGACCACATCGTCAGTCTGATTCTAAAATAACAAGATGAATTACAACATCCGAAGCACACAAAAAATGACAATGGTTTTAACTGTAAAAAACTGTGGAAATGCCATGGTTAAAACCTGTTAAATGGTTAATGGAAAATACCTTTAAAATAAACAGTGAAAAAAACGTAAACTGTCACTCCCAGAATTCCCTGCATTTCAAATTTGATGTTTTTTCTTTGAAATAACTATTTTTCTTCAAGAGTTCGCGCTTCCTCATAATCAAAAAGGATAAAGTTCAACATATGTGGCGTACTGTCCGGGGGGCGAGCCGGGAGGACGGCGGACACCGAACCCTAAAGGCTTGAACCCTAGCGAG
>JAUCMU010000053.1:11683514-11710622 GCA_032275025.1 Enteromius treurensis | reverse complement strand
GACCTATTTATGCTCGCGCTGCGATTAGGTGCAGCTGGATATTAATCAGCATATGCCAATTTCATTGGCGTGTTTGTTTACAGGCAGAGTAGATTTGACATCTCGAAGCAAGATTCCTATTCGACGGTCACCGACGTGACTCGGAGTGACCGACTGAAAGGGAACTAAAGTTAAATTACCAGACCCAACATAAAAGTACATAATCATGTTATATAGTCAGTTAAACTGTCTGTTAACCAAGTTAAGGGTTAATAAAAATTAAAAGGAACATATTTACTTATTATTATTTGTAATGATGACAAAATTGTGAATTTACATTGAATGACAACTTTTTACACATCCCATGCAGTCTTTAGGAACATTTTCATCGAAATAATTGAAAAATGAATTACCCACCAGACCAAGAAAAAAAAAAAACACTTTACATTTAAATTTTAATTTAAGCCAATTAAACTGTCAATTAAACAAATTAGGGGTTAAGTACCAAATCAAAATGAGTCATTTTTTCAGGAAGAGTAGGAGCGAGCAATTACTGGAGTGATTATTATGTTGGAATGGCTAAGTGCGCTAAACTATATAATCGCTATAAGCACTTAGCGCCAGATTCACGACTGCGTCAGGGTAGACACCGATACACACAGATGAACAAATCCAAGCGTGAGCACAGCTTAACATTACGAAGCATTGCCTGGTCGATTAAGGCTGAAATTGAGCTGAAACCCAGTTCTTCATTACCAGCATCAGAAGATTTTCAGCTGTAAAATCTGGCCGATTACAAGATTTGTCTTTGAGCTGAATGCCCTGCGCTCATAACATGACCTAAAGAACCATTTCACAGCTGCATTGTGAACCATAAGTTATAGCTTTTAGGTAAACCTTGACCCCAGTTTTATACTAACGGACCCCATATATTCACTTAAACGCATGAAATAGTGTGAATTGATATAGAGATAACTCCAAATGTCATGACACCATAAAGCTTACCCGTGCTCTTTCAGGAAATATGAAATGCTCTTCAAAGGGAATGCTAATATTGAGGATAGGTGACAGCTGTGGCTCTGTTTCATTATATTCCCACTCTGTTAATCTAATACACAATTCATTCATTGACTATTCTCATAACCAATGAAAGTCATGAGAATTGTTTCCAGTACAATTTAGGATCTAAAATAAATAAATAAAAAATAAAAGTTCAAAGATTACACGGTTAGAATAAAGTAGCATAATACTAAAGGGTCCTGAGATTCTTACCATAAGCCTAGATGCTAATACTAACATGTAATCCATTGTCTAAGCTGCATATGAGCTACCCATTCCTTAATAGCACTAGGCCTCTGTTCTCGTTGCAGTAAGTCTTCAGTTTTCTCTCTTGTGGTCAATATACGCAAGATGGCAATCAGGGGCAAAGCGGATTTCAGCAGGTATCAGTCATCCTCTTTGTAGCAATTAGCCTAGCGCTATTACTACGCACTGATATCTGCTGAGACAGGCACTAAAGCTCGGGCTGACACGGACTAGCTGATTAGCCAAGCTTAATTAGCCACGCTGCCTTTTAAATGGGGAAATCTGACTCTGCCTTTAAACCTCAGTTGGGACCAAAGACAGCGGAGCTGCGAAGACCGTTTCAGCACCTTAATGATGCTAAAATGGACCGCTTCAGACCGCAGAGAGAAATCAAGAGGGGCAGCGCAGTGCGGATAATAACCAATTGGAAAAGGTCAAAAACAACATACTGTTAAATAAGCCTTTTGGAAATTTTGTGGGATAAATGCAGTGCGAACACGAGAGGCTGAAAGGCTAATGCTATATGCTAAAGGGAGCACAGAGGTTTGTATTTTAGCACCAGAAGATGCAAGGTGTTATTTGGAAAAACCGGCCCCAAAAATCGATTCTAGCCTGTCATATGTCACAATCAGGAGACGCTAAAAATTTGAATGCATTCATTGATACTAGATGTCACTCACTGCAGTTTGTTGCATGTGTTTAAAGCGCAGTTGTGAATCTCAACTGGAGCTAAACCAAAACATACTCTTAAATAAGCCATTTGGATATTTTGTTGGATAAATTGAGTGAATGTGAGAAGCTGAGAGGCTAATGCTAAAGGGAGCATGAAGGTTTGTACATCAGTAATGAAGTAAGGCTAAGTTTGATTTGAACAGAAATGGCCTCAGATATAGTAAATAGGCTGTGAATTTGACAAATAGGACATCTAAGTAATGCTAATATGTGCATCAGTGTAACTAGATGTCGTCCATTTTGGGAAATAAGTCTTGGAGCCCTGTTGAAAAAATAGCATATGCTGATTAGGTAGGTTTTGAAGCTGGGATGCTGGTTTAAGCTGGTCCTTGTTTAAGCTGTTTTTTTTTTTTTTTTTCTGGTTTATGCTGTTCCTTTGCCAGCATGCGACCAGCATAAACCAGCAAAAACAAAACAGCTTAAACCAGCAAAAGGATCAGCAAAGGTATTTGGAAATTTATGCTGGTCCTTTGCTGGTTTAAGATGGTCCTTTGCCAGCAAGTGACCAGCATAAACCAGCAAAAGGACCAGCTTAAACCAGATGAAATCAGATCCCAGCTTCAAAACCTAACTGCTGTTTTTAGCAAGGAGCTAAAAGAAAAATAACAAAGGTATTTAGAATATTCCCCTTTGAAAAAAAACCTGCATGCTGGTTAGGTGCGTTTTGAAGCTGTAATGAGCTAGTAAATAACCAGGTCCTTTGCTGGTTTAAACTGGTCATGTTAAGACCAGCAAAGGATCAGCTCAAACCAGCATCTCAGCTTCAAACCATACCTAAAAGCATACGCCTTTTTTTTTTTTTTTTTTTTTTTTTTACAGGATTCTCAGATAAACCCAGAGCAAACACAATGCTAAAGGGAGAATGAAAGTTTTAGCTCAGGTTGAAAAAAGATGCCACGTATGATTTAAACCAAAATGGCCATGGATATCTTGTCAAATATGGCTAGCTTGTCAAATGAACAGTTAGAAAATACTGAAATTGCTAATGAAATTGCTAATTGCTAATAGACAAACATATGCCTAATGGTTGTTTGTTTATCTACTTAAAGCTCAGTTACAAATCTCAAGGGAAAAAAAGAAAAAGAAACATACTGCTAAAGTCAGTGTGAACCAGAAGTTTGCGACTGATTTTACTTCCGTATTGTGACGTACTTCCGAGAGAAACAGAAGATTGAATAAATAAACTAAATCCAAAATGAGTGCGAGAGGTTAAAAGGCTTATGCAGCTATGTTAAAGAAAGATGCCAGCTTTGATTTGAACAAAAATGGCCTCAGATATTGAAGCTAGCCTGTGAAATGGACAAACAGGATATGCTAATCAGGCTAATGTGTGCACCATGATAACTAGATGTCTGCCATCCCGACGATGGTTTGTTTAAAGCTTGGTAACAGATCTCCGCAGGAGCTAAGAAAAAACAAAAAACCTACTGTTAAATAAGCCATTTGGGATAAATCCAAATTGAGTGTGAGAGGCTAAAAGGCTAATGCTAAAGTGAGTACGAAGGTTTGTTAGCAGCTCATGTTGAGGAAAGATGCCAGCTTTGATTTGAACAAAAATGGCCTCAGATATTGAAACTAGCCTGTGAAATGGACAAACAGGATATGCTAATAATGCTAATGCGTGCATCATCGTAAGCAGACATCGGCCATTACGAGGGGGTTTTGTTTATGTACTTAAAGCTCGGTAATGAATCTCAACAGGAGCTAAACCAACTCAGGTAAAACGGCTCAATAAACGAGGCCAATAAAAAGCATTTCATCTGAGTTGTCAACATGATTAATCATGCACTAAAAAGGATCCGAGACCTTCGAGTAGACGCGGTGATAGCAAAGACGATTTACATCTCGGCATTAGCAGCGACAAGACAAGCAGTTAAGTGAGGCAGCCCATGCAACAGTATGAATATTTAATTAATAATTAGTCATGTAATTCCTCCTCAGGAATTATTATCCCTAGAACTGGTTTGTGAATTTAATTATTAGAAGCCTTTTTGTTTCCATGTCCCCCTCATTACTGTCAGGATTGATGTAACACAAACTTCATTAAAAATTAAAGCAAGAGTCTTAATTACAAGGCTACACTGACTGAAGTTAGAATTAGCCAACTCAGTGATGTGCAAATGAGAGCATTATTTAAGAAACATGCTGGAAGTAGTTATGCTAATTTGGAGGGTTCACAGTAGCAGACCTTTTCACTTGCAGTTGCATATTCATTAAATACACTATGCAAATTTAATGTAGCAGTCTTAGTAATGCCTTGTTAATTTATTCAGATTTATTGAGTACGACTTGTAAAAAGTACCAATTTAATTACTCGATCTCCTTGGGAAGGTAGCGGGATACGACGGTAGAGGTTTTTCCACTGTGTAAATCAGGATTACTGTGCTTTGATAGAGAACGAAAGGACACTGTTTTTTAATAACTGGGCTTGAGAGACGTATTTGATTTACTTAAGCCGCGCGCAAAGAGAAAATCACTTAAGTCATTTTAATGGAGGAGAGAAACGGCCGGAGATGTTGTGCTTGTTTGACCGAATTAGAATAGATGCTGAGTCCACAGCAGTTGGTGGGAATGAGACCACTGAGACCAGTAAAAATAAATGGAGACCCTTCGGCTTTATACATGCGTTTGCTTGCTTTCACACAAATGGCTCTAGAAAATAACAGAGACCAAGCTGTATTTTTCTTTTGTTCATTTATATGACTTTATGTTTATGAATATGACGGTAAGGCAGCTGCGGCGCTAATGTGAGCAAAGTGAGTTTGAGTCTGGCTCGCGTCATCCAGCATAAAACTAATATGGTCAACTTATTATTATTTTTTTTTTTTTATGAAAAAATGTGTTGCTTTGGAAACTAATCGAAATGAAATAGATTTAGGTTTAAGTACCTAAAAATACTACTAAAAATAAACCAAAATACATAGAAATATATTAAAACTAATATATATATGTGTGTGTGTGTGTATTTTTTGTTTATTTTTTTAAATCATTATTATTCAATGAAAAATGAAGAAAGTACAAAACGACTAAAACTAACAACAAAAAAATCGAGAAAATGAGACAATAGACATTTATAATAACAAAAGACAAAAAAAATCTAATTCAAAATAAAATATAATTGGAAATATAACAATAAAAGGTAATTCTAATAAAATGCAAAATGATTTCGAATACACCAAACTCAAAGGTCATGACTTACACTGAAATAATATATATAAATGGGATAGACAATTAAATAAAATGTAACAGTAGCAAAAAAGGGGACTATTTCTTTTTATTTAACATTATAAATAATTATGCACATGCTGTATATTATTTGGAGAGCAAACATCTAAATTTAAGATATATTTAGAAAACAAACCCTCAAGTTCATTTTATAAATATATCTAATATATCTAGTAAATGCAATTTTAATATAAAATAATCATTTATAATATTAAGAAATATTTTAAAATAAATTAGTAAATGTGAATCAATCAATTAATTAATAAATGTAATATTTATTAGTAAATTCAAGTGAATAAAAAATAATACTATTATTATCATAAATTATTATCATAAATTTAAAAAAATCAAAACTACATATTATGTATTAACTGGATTTTCTTAAAATCTAGAAATCCCAAAACAAAACCAAAAACTACTAAAACAGTTATCAAAACTGTGTGTAAAGCTACTAAAACTAAGTTTGCAGACAGTCACAACTCAGGTACATATTTCTTTTTCCCTTGACATTTCGCATTGATTTTCAATTCTGTACAAACATCCGTTGGGAGACAAATAAAAAATCCGACTCAGTGAAACGTACAACCCATGACAGCTCTCAGCTGCCTTACGAACTTGTTTTGTAGCTCAGGGGCTTCGTTGAGAAGATAAGAGACGCGAATGAAAAAGCTACTTTCCAAAACAAAACTTTCATCTCCCCTCGACTCAAACAAAGGAGTCGGACCTTTGACCGTCGCTTGTTATTGCTGCACATCTGCACTCCAAAAACAGACAGTAAAAGAGACACTACGCTCTGCTTTTTCCACAGGACTGATGGTGTTGAACTTGTTCTCTCAGATCTTCAGATCGTGGCCAGTTGTTAATGACTGGATGCCGGTCTCCAGGGATCGCCCCGCTTCTGTCATACTGGAAAACATCCTCAGGACTGTGGGCCAGTGAAGCTCAAAGAGCCAGCAAACACAGCCCGGAGTGGATCCACACAACACTGGCCGTGTCTAGCAGACCTGCTCTCACCCCAGGAACTAATTACTTACTCCATCTCTCCTATCATCTCCCGCTTCCTCCAGCAGCATCCCCATGGGTCCCTAGAGCTCAGACCCATACGTAACACACTGACACGGGGGAAGAGCTCAACCTCCAGCCCGACAACTGCTAGGATCCCTGTCAAAGCATCGTATAGATCACACAAACTCCTGCAAATTGATATTTCGTGGTGATGATGTGAAATCAAATCTGAGATGTATAACTAGATCGGTTAATAAACGACTTCAGGCTATGTTTACGCCAAACACGTTTTCAAAAAAAAGTTTGTTTGCTAGAGTTTGCATAAAAAGTACATGACATGCAAGCTAAAAAACAAACAGGATTGCCTGAAGATGTGTACGCTCTTATATATACAGTGTATACACTTTTTAAAATGAATATTATTCATAATTATGAGCAACTCAATTTTTTATTATTATTTAATGAATAAATTAGAGTGATTTTAAGTTTTGTAAATTAAATAACTATGTTTTATTACCAGGATACTTAATTACAAACACACACTATATAATGCAATGTTTTATATTTATATTATTATATTTTTCCTGATTTGCTTTACTAGTACACACACAACTCATTTCTTCTGTCCTCAAAAACACTATGGCATATGAATATGCATGTTTATTGTATCAGATAAATTATCTCTTGTGGTCCTCAGAGGCTACAACACAGTAAATAATTCAGATCCTCCCACATTACGTAAATCTTCTCTGCTGAGCCACTTTTACTATATTTGTTTAATGTATCATCTAATAAAATTGAACTGTGGATATCCTAATGTTTTTACATTGTGATTTTTTTAAGACAAGATAAATGGCTTTGACGTGACAGACAGCACTGACAGATGAAGCAGAGAGGGTAAGTGGCACTTCATCTTGATTAATCCATCACAAAGCATGAGTGAATCTGTCTATGTGTGTGTGTGTGTGTGTGTGTGTGTGTAAAAGAGAGAGTGTCTTCTATAGATACATGACAGATGGACAATTGAGGGATATTTAAACTACTCTTGTTTAGTGCTGTCGGCATAATATCATTGTCTAACTCTCATTCTTTGCCAAAAATACACACGCTTAAAATCAACCTAAATGAACTATATCAAAGTTCATGTTATGGTTACAACGCTCATAAACTAAACATAACCTAACAAATATAAGAGCATGTGAAATAAAAGTTTAAAATGACTTGATTGTTTTTCTCAATTGCTAAATTTATAATTTAAAGGTAAGAAAATCAGAAAAAGGTCAGACGTCAGGATAATCTTTGTCTATTTCTAAGTGTTCACTGTTTTTGTTAATTGTTTATTTGTTTTATCATCATTTTTGGCTATAGCTATTGAAGTGCTCACTAAAAACAACACTGTCATACATGATAAACTCATTGGGGTAAGTTGTCACATTTTTTTTTTTTTTCATTCTGTGTGTTGTGTGTCAAATCTGTATTAAATAACGTACCTACTAAAATGTTACATATTAGAGTAAATGTGTGACAACTAGCCCCTATAGTTATGACACATGAATACAAAAATATGGTACTGTAAAAACAATGACATTTGGATGTAATTTTTAAGACTAAGTATATTACTTATGTACATTACTGTTAAATGTTTGGTCAGTGAGGTTATTTTTTTGCAAGAAAGTTAGTAAAATTGCAATAGAAAATTGTTTGTTTTTGCAAGAAATTAGTATATTCATTTAGCAGGGATGCATTAAATGTATGACCAAATTACTATGACAAAACATTTCTATTTTAAATGAATGATGTTTAACCTTTCCATTCATTAAAGAATCTAAAAAGAAAAATAAATAAATAAATAAAAAATCACAATTTCCACAAAAAATATGAACTCTTTTCAACATTGATGATGATAATAAATGTTTCTAGAGCATTAAATCAGCAAATTAGAATGATTTCTGAAGAACCATGTGACACTGAAGACGGCTGAAAATTCAGCTTTGCATGAAAGGAATAAATTAAATTTTAAAATGTATTATCAAATTTCTGTTAAATTCAGTCTTAGCAAGCAGAAGAAAAGTCTTTCTCATACCATGATTTTGAACGATAACCTAGTGTATGACAACCAAATAGTTTTCCAGCAGGCTTAGCTTTTTATTTTCAATAAAATTTCAAATCAATGACACATTTGAAAAAAACACTGTTTCTGCCTATTGGCCAATGTATGGAAGATGCCCACCCTAAAAACACTGCTCAGAGTAAGCAAAGACCCTGCTAGCCTGAAGGTATGAGAGCTTAGATCCCAAAGCAGCGCCTGCCTGTAATTACCCCAGGCCCATGAATAATGGCTGGTCCGCTCGCCCCGCGACGCTTTGATAGAGATGAGATTAGTTTAATCAAGTCCACGGGCCGGCCGAGGCCTCTGAATCTCATCACCTACCCCTCCAATCACCCGTCTCAACACGTCCGGCCCATCTGCCATACCTCGTTAGCCGCTATGCGCTAGTCATGCTACTGTAACTCAACGTCTGTGGCCATTTCTAGCCTGATAGTTTGATCCTTCAATCATCAGACGGGGGCAGAAAAAGCACACAGTTTAAGCCGTACTGATGGCCTTAACCTTTAAAACAGCTACGGCTTCAGCGGACCAGGCTAACAGGTTAGCGAGATGTGATATTTGGCACGGCGGAATCGGATAATGCCAGCGAGAAAAACCCGAGCTCACACACACACACACACACCCTTCAACTTACGCATACAAAAGGAGTATAAATTTCCATATGCTGAAATTTGACTGAAATTAGCATCACATTGAACGGATCAAAGGCGCGGGTTGCTTCTGTATTGCACTATAGCACAGACAGCGCTAACGCTCCCTTAGGGTCTGCCAGTTAAACTAGGGGATTAGTAAGGGTCTATTAAAGATTAAAGAGGTGGGTTTTACTTTATTATCCCAAACCAACAACTGTCAGTGTCAGGGATATTCCCATCCCTCATTCAGCACAACAGATTGTCAATAATTCGGCAGAAAAAGTATTTTATGGGGGGAGATTAATAATGCATGTGTAAATTTTTTGAATTTAAGTTGCATAATTGTTATTGTTTGCGTCTCTTTCTGCGTGAATATTCCTCAGAGACAGACCAACAAATGACAAATGAAAGAAGCGTTTATGGTTATTTGAATTGTAAGATAACTACTACAAGTATATTTAACATGAAGATGTGCTTGTTTTGAAATACTAATCAAAATTAGCTGGGAATGTTTCACAGTTAAACTTTTTTTTTTTTTTTTGACATGCTTAAAGAAATGTATGACAAAAAAACAGCAATAAAGATGCATTGATGTACATGTACAAAAAATATGTAAAAAAAAAAAAAAGAAAAAGTATATACATATATATTGGATGCAATTAATCTTTTGACAGCACTATTTTATTTTTATATTATAAAAGTATAATTGAAACAATTGTATTAAATATTTTTTCATATATTTTTATAATTCAGGTTAGTATTTATGTATTTTTCCTGTCCATAACAAGGTAATTTCCTTTAGTTTACACTAATGCTCTCACAAAATATTTGGTAAAGCATTGCAGTTTTGAAAGTAGGCCTTAGCAAGACAAGTTTAACTCTATAACATCTGAACAATCATAAAATAGTTCACAAAGACAAGAAATTGCATTCATAACACATAACCAGAAGCTGATGCATTTTAAACAATGGCCATGATTCTGACTGGACAAGTATATTAACTAAGAATGAAACACTCGGTGTGTAGACTTCCATGTTAAATTCATGACTGTAAACCCAATTTGTACTTATTTTTTACATTCCGAGCATTGAGTCTGTTTTGTTTTTGTTGTTGTTGTTTAATATTTTTTTTTGTGCTGAATCCCGTAAACAGCCTCCAACCACACTTCAGAAGCAATCACCTAATGCTATTATTCACTTTTGAGGGAATAAGTGCGTTGTACAGGTAATTAACCAAAGAACAACCATCCATTATGATGACCTTGCTATACTGATGGCTTTACACACACTGTAAAGTCAACTTCAATGCATCCCAAATGTGTAACTAGAGTAGTATGTTTAAAATCATTTAAGCACCTCTCATTAGAAAGATCAACATTAGATTACTCACACTAATGTGTTTACCCCCTGAGGCGCTGCGCTTTTTCTTTACAGACAACAAATCATTTTTTGTCAAAACTGAGTAACACAGCATGAGATGGGCGCTGTATGCGGTGTGTGTGTGTGTTACGACTGCAGACTAGAGGAACTTTGCAAACAAAGCCCAGAGTGAAGCACTCCCCGTTTTGACTTTCACACAGACTCTGTCAACAGCGGAGCCTCCGAGCTGAGAGATATCACACCATTATAGCACTATTTGGGAGCCATTCATCAAATCAGACACAAGATTAATTAAGCCTACGGACTGAATTACCCCCGGTCTCTTCTCATGAAGGTGTACCTCCAGCCCCGGATGGAGTAGGAGGGATGATGGGGGTCTCTGAAGGAGGGGGTGGGGGACTGATTCTACCTTACACATGTAGACATGAGCTTGTAATATAACAGTGTTCACAGCCCAGCATGGAGCGAGTGTGTTTACACGCTAAAGTCTCACTGATCTGCACTGATCACAATGGCAGGGTCAGGTTTCTCAGGAAATTGTGCAATATATAGTCTGTTATATTTTGTATGAAGTAAATTATAGTTTTGGATTGTTAAAATGATTTGCACTGACATAATTATAATCATTTTAATAATCCTAATTATAATCTTACTATAATGATCTTTTAGAATGCCATAATTTGTCATTACTGTAATGTGTTATTTTTATTTTGAGTCTTATTTTCAATTTCTTGTTAGTCTGAAAAACATACATTTATAAAATGTACATTTCAGCGTATTTTATTTGTACATAAAAGTAGGTTTACAAACCTTTTGTTTTGTCATTATATATATATATATATATATATATATATATAAATAAAAATTAATAAATATTAATAAATGTATTTTCTTTACATTGTAAGATAAGATGATGATTACGATTTACAAAGTTTTTAGCACTCCAATGTAATTTTTTTGAGTTTTCTTTTAGTATTTTTTCTTAATTTCTGTTTTTTTTTTGGGGCAACAAAAAATTATTTTTAAAACTGTATAAATACCAATACACCCCGCACAGTCATGATTCATATGATTTTTTTTTACTGTAATTTATGTTTGCAATAAAGGGTAACCCGTGCAGCAATTTTGTTTTGTGCAATTTTGTTTTTCTTTTGAGTACATAGTATATCCTAATTTTAATCTTAATTTTAATTAGTCTTATTTTATATATATATTTATATATATCAGAATTTGTTGTATTACTTTATTCTGTACAAAAAGAAATATGTTGCTATTTATTTTTGTAATATAACAATCAAAACAAATTAAAAAAAAGAAATTATAAAAAATATTTCAATTGACCTTGTTGTTAATAGTGACATGTTTTTGTATATATATATATATATATATATATACTCTGATACGTTTTCTGATACGTTGATAAATAAGTGACAAATAAATATCTGACTGACAGAGAGCCTCTTGTCACTCATGTTGCTTAGCTAATAATTATTATCTAGAAATATTATGTCACTTCCATAAGAGCAGCTCATAAACAGGACAAACACAGGACTAAAAGCTTTTCCTGTGCGGTACTCGTCTGCGACGGGGGCAATTCTGAAATGATGGATCTGCATCTGGAATAATTTTTCATCATAGTCAGTTTTCCTGGCCTTTGAATACGGCACACAGCAGATATACATCACAGCTTTAAACAGCCATCATATCTGCGAAGATAAATGCTCGCAATCTGAACTGTGAGGTGGGGCTAATGGTTTTACATCGGCGGGCCATTTTTCCCTCTTTCCCTTTTGCACAAACATATACATTAAACCCACAAGGCAGACGCGCGCTCGCGCAAACGTCCACATCCGCCCACTCGCGCCGACACGCGCACACATTTTAATGAGTTCATTAGCCCATTGTATCCTCCGAGCGGGTCATATCTTGATGAATGGTGTGTGTGGCGCCTTGCTCCGGGGTAGGATTCATCGCTCAAGTGGCATGAAGAGAGATAGAGCGACCGAATCTAGACAGAGCTAAGAAAAATACAGCGAGGGATGAGGAAAAAAGGGGCAAGGTGTTTAGACCACCAGAGAGTTTCCTCCCGCATGAGCGCGGCATCAGCGGAGACATTAAGAATCTAATGTGCTATTATTCTCCATTGCGCCCCTAAGCTTTAAACATCTGTCCTGTGGGTGGCTGCGGTAATAGGCATGGGCTTTAGGACCTGTTTCCGAGACTAGACACCGGCACCCACGAGGGCCCTTGACACGCCGGCGACTTAATCTGCAACTCCTTCCACAAAATTGACATTGTCTAGAGAGTAAAGCAATCACCCGAACCGGTATTACGGAGCATTTATGTTTGAGCTAGGCTTCCAAACAGCAAATCTTGACCTTTTCGAGACACCCCGTCGCCAAACTCCATTTTCCTGGCAGAGTCTTTCCAAACTTCCTTGAAGAATTATGTTTGTCATTGGACTTGGCTCTTCTCAAGGTGGGCTGTGGGTTTAAATTCACACTGAGCAATCTGTTACACCTAATACCGCCGCGGATTTGGGACCTGAAAGAAAGAAACAGAGGATGGAAAGTGGAAAAAGGCCAGAGAGGGGGATCAGTTTCTACACTTGAATGATGGAAGGAGATCTTTGGACAGGTTTGGTTTAGCACAGAGTAATTTAGGTATTTGAGCCTGACATCCCCGGCCCTGTGTATTATGACATGTGGTCGCTGTCATACAAACAGACCGAAGGGACAAAGATGGACATCAAACTGAAAAGATTGCAGACGGTTATAATAAAAAGACATTTCCCATGTCAATAAACCACAAGAGCAAATATTAAGACTGTTGTGTTGATAGAAAGTCATTCTAAATCTGTGTGTGGTTTTTTTCTTGCTTTTTTTTTTTTTTTGTGGAACACAAAAGGAGACCTTTTGTAGAATCTTCATGAAGGTCATTTCCTGATGACAGTTTATGGCACCTAAAAGGGAAATTAACATCACAAAGGACTGTTAAAGAAAAAAACCTTTCAATTGAATGAATATGTCATGTTGCGCAACCAACAAATTAAAACTTTTTTTCCTCACACCCTAAATGCATGAATGTAGAAGTCCTAATTATTTTCAAAAATGTTTTAAAATGTTTTTTTTGGGTTTTTTTTGGTTTTTACACAAAAAGGTTTTTTTTCTTATACCATGAATTATTAGTTCATAAATAGCTTTACATATCTGTAAAGTCATACCACATGGCATTTACACGTAATAATTATACATTAAAATTTTATTAAAATATAAGTATAAAATATAAATTATTAAGATAAAATTTTTTTTTTTTTAAATATATGAATTAGTAATTCTTACATCCCATTACAAATTTGGGAATTCGCACCACATGACATATTGTAACTTGACTTGTAAGTTGACATTTAAAAAACGTACATGTTGGGTCTTCATATTTCATCATGACTTGATTTGGTAAACAAAAGGTTTACAAAATGAATAATCATTAAAGCAGAATTTCTGTAAAATAAATAAACAAGATTAAAATAATAAGCTTTTTCTTCATTATATCATCCTGGCATTTTTTTTTACTTTATGCCCCTCAAAAAATTTAAATGTATTTTAAAAATGAAAAACATGCTCATCACACAAAAGGTGCATTTAAAACATTGTATGCATGAATTGCAATTTAATGTTTGTTATAAATTAAAAGATTTGACAAATAAAATGAGTGTCATGTCATTGACCCACGCAGGTTTTCCCAACTGACCTGTGATAGTTTATCATTAACAGTCCTATGCCGTAATGAGATCCTGTCTGGCTTCATCGTTGAGCTTTGTAGTGTCATTGTCACTTACGTCCCCCTGTGTTTGAATGCTTCATCACACGCCGTGCGAGCAGACAGAGTGACCACCGGGGATTTGAGGCGGGCCGAGCAGAGCAGATATTCATATTTATAAGTCAGGCAATCTGAGTGATAAAGGAGGAAGGACATTAACGGCGTCAAACGAAGCAATTTTCACCAAACAGTCTTAAAGGGATAAATGTGCCGCTTTCATTCTCACTTAACCTTTGATCTGCCGTATGTTGCTCAAACACTTACAGTAGCGGCTCAAAGTGGTCATTAAATTCCTCTAATTTGTTGCATAGCCAACTGGCATCCTTCTTGAGACTTATGGAAAATGCTATAAATAGCATTACGTGGAAAATTAAGAACTTGCCAGCGATATCTGTTATATGACTCCAGTAATGTCATATATATAATTTGAAGGGTTGTGGCCTAGTTATTTCTGCACTTCTGTTTGAATAGATCTGTAATCTGTAGTCCTAGTTAAGATGGAAATATCCTGTATACTAGGTTAGTCTAATTATAAGTATAATAAATACATTTAATTTACTTAATAACGGTCATGTGGTGCTACCAACGTGCAGAAAGAACCTCATGACTGTCTGAAAGTCAATGGGTTTCTTAGAATAAAAGATAATTTGATGTATTTATGATAGACAAGATTAGTTCAGGTTGTGAAATGTCATGTGGTGCGACTATGTGCCCAATATGTAAAGATTTTCTTGAAGTAGTAATTGATGATTCTTTATCATCGACCCTCCAGGCAATAATTACCATGCATTGCATCACTGTATGAAAAACAGCATCCAGGATATTTTTCTAAACTTCTCATTTTGTGTTAGGCAAAAGATAAGAAAGCCACACCATTGTGGATCAACATGAGAGTGAGCAAATGATGACAGAAAGCCCAATTTCTCCCTCAATAATGAGCACTGGATAGTTTTCCAGGTTAAAAGGGATGCTTTTCCCTCTTTTTTTTGACAGAAGTGGAATAAAATTTGCAATAGTTAGTTAATTGCCTCAAAACTGGCGCCAGAGAATCAAAAATTCATGAAAGCGGTGTCGCTATCAACAAAGAGGGGGAGACCGAGAAATCTATAACTATGGTCTCTCACCATTAATTGAATTAAATTCAGTCTGAGGACAGATAAATCTGGCTTAAAGGCACCATATTCCCTCCAGGCACTAATTAAATATACAGTCTTTAAAACACAAAAATAATCATTTGATTCATAGAATATTAATGAGATGACGGAAGGCGTGCATTTCCGGAGTGCAACGTGACACACGCATTACATTTGCTTTTCCAAAGATTTCGCTTTTTTAACAACGCAACGCACCACAAACAACTCCTCGCGTGTGCAATCCAAATAAGTGTTGTTTCCTGCGCAGACAGCATCTGTTAGCGAAGGAAAAACAGTTGCAACCCTCTGCTCCTCTTTTGTTTTTCGCAAAAAACAACACATCCTCTTTGCGTTCAGACGCGGAGAAGAAAAAAAGAGTCTATCTAAACAGTTAACAGATGGCTAAAGCTTGTGTCTTTGAGCAGTGTTTCCCAGCAATTAAAAGTTTCTGCCTGTTATTCTGCTCCCTGAGTGCAGATTGCAAACAACGCAAGAGGTCAAATATCTGGAAGGGAAATGAGGGATTGGAGCAACTGCGTGCCGGTCTCATCTGGCGCTGCACGGGATGTGCATTTACCTGAACGTCCGTAATCACCCGGCACCTATGTGAATAATTAGTACAATAATTACCAGCTTTAAAACGAGGCTGAGCGCTGCCCTCTCGCACGACACCACCAAGGATAACAGGTGTTGCCGGTGCCTGGAAGGGACAGAGATTAAAGATTATTTCACTATCTGGTCTCTCCTTCAGGCCAAAGCGATCTCCCCCACTCTCTCTCTCTGTCGAGCATGGAGAGGAGCCGAGCAGGGGCTCATTTTCCTCCAGCGTGGCAGTTTTGGGAATGGAGTGTTTGACAGAGAGTGAATATTGTTTAATCTGGGAGAGTGATACGTCCTTGAGATTCCTGGACGCTTGGTGTCCACATAACCTAGAGCCAGGTGGACGTTGTCTGTTACTAATGAGGAGGAGTTTGCACTGTGGAGAAACAGAAAGCAGTGTTATTAAACCAACTGTGATTTACTGTGAAAAAGTGACGTTGCCACATTGCTGGAGTGTTTTGAATACATTGCTATGCAATTCTTGCTGTGGTGTTAAATTGTTGTTAGGGTCTTTGTAGTTGATAAGGGTTGTTAGGGTGTTGCTATGCATTTTCAAGGATTTTGAAGAATTGTTGCCTGGTTCTTTTTAAGTTGTTCTGAGCATTTTAACATGTTGCTATTCAGTTGTTATAATGTTCTATATTGTTGCTAGGGTGTTATGTGCTATGAGTTTTCAAGGGGTTGTGAGTTGTTGACAGGGTGTATGTGGTCAATAAATTGTTTTGAGCATTGTAATACTGCATGTCACTTTGCAGCTCAAAAGAGGTGTTTGCAGGGTCTTTTTGGTTGATGAGATATGAGAATATTTTAACACGTTGCTATGCAGTTGATAAAATGTCCTATCTGGTTACTAGTGTATTGCTATGAGGTTAAAAAATGGCAGTGAATTTAACCTTCAAAAAACAGTAAAAATGCTACGGTAAACTCCTGTTAAATGGTTAATGGTAAATTCCTGTTAAATTTACACCGTAAAATGACATTCCCAGAATTCCCTGCATTGCATTTTAAATTTGAATTTGAATGATGGCGTTTAGTGCTTGTGTGAATGACACTCAGCACCTTCTATATGATTTACTATTTAAAAGCATCTTGTGATGAACTTGGGTTCATCATGTCACTTTCTACTAACCACCTGCATTTGGTAGTTATCAGTGTATTTCAAAGGAACAAAATAGATTTCACTATTTTAACAGTTTGGTATATTAACATTATATCAAACATTACAGTTTCTAATTGGAAATTACGGTATTTAACTGTAAATTTAAAATAAAACCGTAAAACTATTGATATTACATTCTTTAATTGTTTTCCGTAAAAGAAATAACGTTTTTACCATTATTTAACGTTAGAATTTCGGCATCCCCAGCTGCCGGTATATTACCGTAAAAAAAAATATATATATATATAAAATATATTTTTTTTTTACAGTGTAGGGTGCTGCGAAATGTTGGTAGGGTGTATGTGGAGTGCTTTGCAGTACAGTGCTTTGCAGTTGTTCAGATGTTCAGATAGTTGCTGAAGCTATGCTGGGTGTTTGCTAGGGTGTTGCTATGTGATTGTTAGGAGGTTGCGAATTGTTGGCATGGTGAATGTGGTCAATAAGATGTTTTGAGTGTTTTAGCATGTTACTGTGCAATTGTTATGATGTTCCAACCAGATCATACAGCAATTCATAGATTTTTTTAAGTGGTGGCTAATTCGTACAAATTCGCATGACCTCACTCATACAAATTTATACAATTTCTTCCAATCCGTATGTATTTTACAAGTTGCAAATTCATATGAATTTGCACTAATTACCTAAACCTAATCCCGCCCCTAAACCTACCCGTTACGGGGGTTTTAGACAAATCATACAAAATCGCACCACAGTCCTACGAATTAATACGAATTAGCACTAATTTGGCACCTTGTACGAATACATATGAATTGGTTGTGAGACTATGCTGGATGTTTAGGTGGTTGCTGAAGTCATGCTGGATGGTCCCGTAACTTACGTCTTTCGTTATTTTAAAAAACAAATCTTCTCAATCCTGGTTCTGGAGGTCCACTGTCCGGCAAAGTTTTGCTCCAACCTTCATTAATCTCACCTGCCTGTAGCTTACAAGTAATCCTGAACATCTTATTTAGCTGGTTCAGGTGTTTTTGATTAGGGTTGGAGCTGAAATTTGCAGCACCTCCAGGACCAGGATTGAGAAGCCCTGTTTTAGAAAGTATCACAACGCACCGAATACAAAAGCTTTAACATATTTTACGTAATCAGCCTTGTTTACATCCGTGGGAACTCTCGGTTGGTCATGCATAGAAGAAAGCATATACACTCGTTGTGATTATATCTAAATTGGTGGAAGATGTAAGTCACGGGAGAAGATTGGTAGAGTTACATTTTTCTTTGGGTAAAAAAAAATATATTCTCCTAGTGTCGCAAAACTTAAGTTGATCCACTGATGTCACATGGACTGTTTACTGGCGTTTTACGTTTCCGGATTTGGGATCATTTCAGTAGTATTGCTGTTTATAGAGGGACAGATGGATCTCTGGTATCATCAAAAATATCTTAATTTGTGTTCTGAAGATGAACGAAGATCTTCTGGGTTTGAATAGACACGAGGAACAAAAATTTCATTTTTGTGTAAACTTCCCTTTAAAATAAATAAATATAAATTATTATTTAGTACTTCTTAAGATCATCTAAGTGTACTCATATCTATCTACATTTAAAAAAAAAAAAAAATTTAGTCACCACTTCTAGTATGAAAGTTGCATACATTTTGTTCATACTCATGGTATCCCAAAATAGCACAGCTGAGTACACTTGGTTAATCTCAAGTTTATCATAAAATATAATATAATTCTAGTATATTAAATAAAAAATTAGTGCACAAAAATACAGCATTTTAAGTACATTTTAACCTGGAGTGGTTAGGATGTTTTATATGGTTGCTGAAATCACGCTGGGTGGTTGCTAGGGTGTTGCTACGCAGCTGCTTGGGTCTTGTGAGACATTGCCAGTGTGTATGTGAGTGGTTTGTAAGGTGTTCAGAGTTATTTATTGTCTATTAGGCTGTAATACATGGGCACCAAAGTCATGATGGTTGGTGTATGGTGTTTTGGTGGAGGATGTTATCAGGCTGTTTCTAGGTTGTTGCATGCAGCTGATAAGGTGTTCTGATTGTATAATAGTGTTGCTATGCAGTTGTTACATTTTAAGTGACAAGTGCTATTATTAATATGAAGTTAATATGAGGTTTGCTGAAACCCTTAAAGGGATAGTTATCCTTAAAAGTCTGTTGTCATTTACAAAAAACATTTTGAATTAATTGAAGCTGACACTTCCATCGCAGTACTTCGCTCACCCACATGCAGTAATTGTGCTGCTCTCGTAATGTGCTTTGATGCTGTCCTCTCAACAACTTAAGCAATGAAGCCAGGCAGCCCCAGGGTGTTTGTTCTTGTAGGAATTACTTAAAGACTTGTCAAGATGCCACCATCACATGGCTTATTTTCTGTTTGTTCTTCTCACTTGTGTGTTTTTGAAATTACTACAACAGGTGCAACAGATTTTCACAACAGCGGTCTATGATTTTTTTTGAAGACAAGAAGAAGAGAGTTGTTTTGTTCCTACTAAAAACGATTTGGTAGCAATAACTCATACAAGTACACAATATCTCCCATTAACAAATGAATAAAGGAAGGAATTAATAAATAAAGAAATAAAATTATATATGAAACAATAAAATATTTACATGTACAGATTAATTGTGATCAATTCAGTTAATTGAACAGCAGATCTTATAATTAATTAGATTCTTTATTAAATTGAATCACAAGATCTGCTGTTTAATTATCTGAATAAACAACAATTAATCTCCTCTATAAATATTTGCAGACAAACACCTTGAAATATCCTGTCATATAGAATTTAAATGTGCATATTTCAATAGCATTTTTTCAGTATTATTTGTACAAATATATAAAAATAAACTGATGAAAATGTCATCAAATTATTTACATAATATGCTGCTTAATTAATCAAGTTACTCATCAAGTCATATCATATAATCAATGTCATAATAATAGCATTTATTTGAATTAAAACCATTTATTTGAATAAAAATGACACAATATGCTTCTTTATTAATGAATATTTTTCTTTTTTCTGAAAAAGCATGTGAATTCTGGAATTTAATTGGACATTTTTTCAATTATTTTATTAATAATAAAAAAAAAATATATATATATATTATAAAAAAAATTATCTAAATAAAATAATGACATTTTAATCAAACAAATGACATGATATGCTGTTTAATTAATCAAATTATTCACAGTTAATATCATTAAGTCAACATTTATTGTTTTATTTCTTTTATTATGGAAGTTTATTCCACACTTTTTGTTTATTCATTTATTTATTTATTTTTATAATCAGTCACACACATCTTAAACTAACATACTGTAACTACTATAAATTGTCTGTAGTTATGATAACAATATTCTGGTCAAACTGAAGACATCCTCAGTGTGAGCTTATTTGACTGGTCTTGCGGTGCTCTATGGCTCTCAGTCTAGGAGCTCAAGGCAGCCGAGATATTCTTTGTCATTATTGTTTGATTCCATTCATCATCCCGGCCCACAACAAAGAACCCTGCTATGTACAATTTAAATAAAGCTTTGTGTGACACTCACGCTGACAAGCTGATGTATCCATTCAAGAAGCAGCAGAATATGTGCATGTCTATGCAAAATAAAGATGAATGCTCGGGGAAACAGACAGTGGGTGATTAAGGTGTGCGAGGTCGCGGCCGATCTGTCATGCTATCCCGTTGTCTTATGATACCTTATCATTAGTTTCCCTGACAATGATTTAGCAGTCATTGTCAGGGAAGTATTCCCCCTCATTGCCTTGCGCTGTGTTTAAATGTAACCTTCTTTCAGCAACGGCTGCCATTCGTCACTTTTGACCTGTCAAGCACGGCAAAATTGGACACTTCCAACCGTGGCCTTTTGTCCTGACACAAGGCAGGCAGGTATGCAGAATCAGGATGGAGGACGGAACCGTATACATCCATAACATTTAACCGCCTCTGAATGATTACTGCCTCTAATTTCTTTGGGGACGATGGGACTTCGGTCCCACTGCCAAGTCCGGTTTAGTTTGTGTCTCTCTTTCTGCTTTATTTCGGGTCGTGGCCTCATGACTGTTAAATAAGAATCAGGGGCAGGTCAGCGTACAGGCCAAGGAACAGAGGAAAGCGAGCCCCCTGGTCCCTTTCTCTGGCAGCCAACAGCTGATGCAGAAAGTCACCATCCATCTCTGGCAGGATGCTAATGATGCAGTTTTTGGAAGGAGAGGAACTTAGACCTACTTTGCAGGTAATTCTCTCTTGATTCGTGCCTGCTGTTTAGAGCGTACGCCAGCGAAATGCGATAGGAAATGGGCCTCTGGAATCCCTTGAAGACATTGAAGGTGTGTTTGATGTCCTTGTAGTCTCAGTTCAGGCCTTTGGTTGTGTTCTGCGAGCTACGCTTGGAGAAAACATCTCCGGTAATATTGCGACACAATCTTGTGGTAATTCAAAACAGTTTTACTTTTTGCTGAACTGGTGGCAGATATAGTGTCCTAACCTGATGCAATGCATTGGCTAAATTAAAATTTTTGCAAAGTTTTGCATAAAGACAATTTGCAATGATGTCAAAATAATCCTCATGCACATGCATCTGCAAAAACTACTAAAATGCTGTATTATGCATGCCAGGCCAGTAGTTGGCGATGTCACTTTATGTTACCGACCTGATTTCACAGGAATTCATACATATTTTATGAGGTGGCTAATTCATACAAATTTGTACAACCTCACGTGTACAAATTCGTGCTATTTGTTAAAAAACAAAAGTACTTTTGTTACAAGGTGGCAAAGTTATTTGAAATTGTACGAAGGATCAAGTGAGGTTATACGAATTTGTATGAAATGGCCACTGCGTAAAAACGTACTTAACTTAAATTGGGGGTTAAAGTTAACACATGTTTTCTGAAGCAGATTGATGGGTTTTTCTAACAAAAACATTTCTGTTTTTAAAATTATAACTGAAATTGGCTTCTGGCAATGACCTTTGATGTATGACGCAAGGTGTATTTATTCTCATAGTTCTCAGTCGTTCTCTGATTTTTTTTTTACTTCTCGTTTTCGACATTTAATTCGTTACCGTCGTTTGGTATTGCTCTATTCTCTTTTGAGCTTACGTTACGAATGCGGCTTACATCATAAGCCGAGTCAGTCAAGAACCCGGGAACTGGACTCTCTCATAAACTCGCATTGCTGGAAGTCAGTGATTTGAGTTTTGAGAATTTTACAAATATTTTTGTGACAAAAACCTATAGATCTGCTTCAGAAGAGTTTTACGAGATTCAAAATAATGGCCACTATTCACCAGCTTGGAAGATACTTTTTTTTTTAAAACTCCAACTGTGTTCGTCTGAAAAAAGAAAGTTCTATACACCTGGGATGGCTTAGGGGTGAGTAAATTCATTTTTGGTTAAAATATTCCTTTACGTTCACAAATACATACATATACATACATACATACATACATATGTACATATGTATATACATATATATGAAATTGCTTTCACTTAAAACAGTTGCAATTTCTCATGTGATCGGTTTGTCCTTTCTGCTTTTTGAACTTTTCTGAATGGTTCAGACTCAATTGAAGCCCCTTGGTATTTCATTGGAGCTGTTTGCCAAATGCTGATTTCATCTGGCCTTCGTCCATCTGCAAACAGTAGTTTGGGCAGGTGTGAAACTGGCTCTTCGAAACACCAAGATCTAATTCACGAGACCTCTGTGACATTTTCAAACTGAACATGTGTTGCCAGGAAGTGAAGCACATGTTGTCCACAGGAAAGATGTAAATAATTATCTGCTCACAACAGGTTTTCTTTCCCATTGGGTGTTCTTACAAATTTGGCCAGAAACCTGGAATAAATAAAATGATACTAATGATCTACACACTTGAATGAAGAACTTGAGCAAGCTTAAATAATGCTAAGCAAAATTACAATATTATGCCCTATGTTTTCATTTGTGAATTTGATCATTTAAGGCAAAAAAAAAAAATGTGGTTATACAAATAAAAATAATTTCCATCATCTCTAGATATTTCAGAATAACTATGAATCAAATGTTTCCCACAAGCAAAAGATAATAATGAGTTAATCTAAATTTGTTATGTTTTGTTTAGCCACATAAACACAACTATGACAAAGGAGCATTAGGTAAAAATTCTCTGAATAAAACATATACATGCATATAAATATATATATCAGAATATATAACAGGATCACGTTTAAACAATATTTTATCTCTTTTTGCTTTGTGACGATCAGTAACAGCAGAAATCTCCATTGTTCACTCTGAAATATGATTAATCAGTCTCAAATCTGACACCCAGTGACATCACAGTCATTATTCTGTAGCTGAGGGCTGGTTCTGCCTCAGGTGAAACCTTCAACTACAGCAAACGTCAGTTTTAAATCTCGCTTGAGCAAAGTTGTCGCAGCAAAGATGTAATATGTTTGCCTTTCAATTCAATTAGCTTACAAAAGACCTTGAAGCGATGCAATCAATTATAGGATGATGTTCTTTTACCTTGCAGAACTGCTGCCTTCAAGTCACTGAACACATTTACAACAGTTGTGTGCACTCAGATGTCACAAAGTCATAACTGGCAGTTTTTTTCTTAGCATACATTCCTAAGAATAATGGTGGTGAAATGATTCTGATCATAATTTGTTGACAGTAAAAATAAGTATATATGCATTTTGTGTATTGTATTGATTTTTGTGTATAAAAATGTTAAACAGCTAATGCATATCCTTTGCTCCTCATTAGGTTTATTGGTAACATTCCCATGTTTGCAAAATTCTAAAATGGAACGTTCACTGAAGGGATAGTTCAAACAAATATACACATCCTGGCAATTAAGTTTTCTCATTTTTAATGGAATGCAAGAACTTTCTGACCCTGCACAGACAGCAATGTAACTGACCCGTTCAAGATCCAGAAAGATAGTAAAGACATCATTAAAATAGTGCATATCTTTCTGGATCTTGAATGTGTCAGTGTGACGCTATGTTTCTTATTTGCTTTCTGTCGTTGTCCTAGTTTTTGGTTTCGTTTTCACTCTTCCTGTTTTTCCTTATTTGGTCTTGTTCCTGTTCTTGTTTAGTTAATTAATTACGTGTTCCACCTGTGATCCTCACCTGTCCTGATTTCTCCCTAATGTCATCCTGTTTAAAAGCCCGTTCAGTTTGTCTTGTCTTTGGTCGGGTTATTAACGTTGTTTGAGTTTGTGTCGCCTTTCTGTATCCTGTGAGTGATCTTTATTAAAATTACATGGAAATTACCTGTCCTGACTTGGCCTGCCTGATTCTACACGAGACCGTGACAAAGAGTTCATTATATTGAATAATTCTATTATATTAGCAATATATTGTACGTTTTAAAATAGGTCATTTGAATGAAAATCATCATATATACAGTATAACTGATTTTTCAGTGTGACTTGATCCTTGGAAAGCATTGTAATATATTATCAAATTTAGTTGATATGTTTTAGGAAAGTTTGATGAATAGAAATATTTTTTAATATTTAGATGTTTAGCACCCCTCCTAAATAAAAGTATTCTTCCAAAATAATAAGAATAAATGTCTTTTTGTTTAAGGATAAACCATAAGCTTGTACAGAAATAGTGCCATGTTTTTTGGGAGTGCCATGTTCATAAGGATCCCCTTTGTTGAAATATTGAATCTAGAATTTGCTTAACATTATATTAGACGTGTTTTTATCATTACACTTACATTACTTTATGAATTAGTGAATACATTTTCCCTGCAAATGCATTTTTAAGATTAATCTGAAGTTTAAATTATTTTTTTTCTTTCAACATAGAAACTAATACTTCTTGGAAAAGTTTTAAGTTCTCCTTTGGATCCGTTGGGTCACTTAAGAGGTAAAAAGAGGTGTTTCAGAGGCATCTTTATGCAGTTGCTGGGTGTCAAAGTTCACGTCTAATTCTGATCATCTCTCCCTTTGGCTGTCTTTAATGAATACACGCCATCTCACCTTCCACTTCCAGGGCTCAGGCAGGTGGAAAATATGAGATAATAACAATAATCATCATTCTGTGAAATCACCTGGTTGAAGGACATTGCTTTCACTGTATAATTTAAACAACTGCTTGTATTGAAAGTTTATAGAACTTGAATGTGTCTCCTTGAAGAAGTGTGTTTTTTTTTCTCTCTCTCTAATTTGTGAATTGTTAAAGGCATGCCGCAACCACTCGGGCTCATTAGAAAGCAAAGAAAAGAAATAATAGGAAGGAAATGGAAGAGATGTGTGATTGTGGTGAACAGTAGCTGCTTATTCTTCGCTGGGTTTTCATATTTGTGCAGGAGGAGACCTCTTGCACTGAGGTGATGGCTCTCTCAATGGGCAACTCAAAAAAACAATCTGGATGTAAATTCGCATGGCCTCCTAATTCTCGATTTGCAGCTGACAGCACTTCGGAAGACTGGGTGTCTCAGTGATTACGGGCTTTGATCTCGCAGACGGAAGACTTTACGTCAACCCACTGTCTTTCAGGGTTGTCATTGTTGCTCAACAGCTAGTCAGACCAGATTACCAGATAGTCATAATCACACTGAAATGACCAACTATGCTTCTTTGTGGTTCTTAAAAGCATAGCTTACTCAAAAATTATGTTACTGTATGTCATAATTTTATCATGTCTGGCTCTTTTTTAGGAGACACATGAGGTGAATTTAGAAGAATATCCTAACCATGCTGTGCATATAATAACAATGAATGGGGTGTCTGCGAAACTGTCCAATTCTTAGAAATGTATAATAGAAGTTCTGAACTATATTCCAAGTGTTCTGAAGCCATATTGTTCATCAGTTTTGTGCTGAAGGAGCACCACAAAATATCTAAAGCCTGTTGTCTAATGTCGGTATTGTAGTGATATATGATCACAGGATTCCGATGATTTTCAGTTATAGACATCACGTGCAAATTTGAAGAAGCTGTATGAACATGGAATTTAATGTTATGCTTTTGGTACCAAACACTATTGGTTCTCGTTGTCAGTAATATCAAACAGACACAAAATAGCTTAACTGTGCAATACATAGTGCGAATAAAGACTTGTTCTCCACATTAAGCTATAAAATGGCTATATAATACTTTGGAATATAGCGCTTGAGTTAGATGGACTACTTTTATGATGCTATTAAGGTGGTTTTATACTTTTTATATAATTATTTTGGGTCTTGGTAGTCCAGTTTTTTTATTCCAAGTACATACTTTTTGTTTGTTTCTAAAAGAAGGGGAAAAAAATGAATTTAAGGCATGCGGGTTTGTAATGACTTAAGGGAGTTAAAATGGTGAACTATGCCTTTAAGAAACATCAGACATGTAGGCATGTTTGCTAATTTCCTGAGCCTGATTCTGCCCAGGGGATGACTCTGTTTAACTTGGACAGATCCTTTGCTCAAGGATTTTCCTAGATTTCTGTTTGAGCATCTCAATCTCGACTGTGCAAACTTTCAGCTCAATGCCAGAATCAATCCCTTCCTCTTTGGCAATGGATGGCATACCTCTTACCATCAACTTTAATTGCATATTTAACAGAAGAAAAAAAAGAAAAAGCATGATGCAGCCACTCAAATATTTAGCCTATTATGGAGGCATATTTGTTCAGGTCAAGCGCACTCTGTAACAACCTTGAACTTTTTCTTGGCAGTAAGACAAGCCTTAGAGGTTCATCTTGGTCTAGTAGAAGTTAAGCCAATGCTTTAATTAAGCTCAGCCATCTGCCTCGAAACTTTTGACTGTATATACACAACTGCTTTGAACCACGCACACTTTTCATGAGCCACTTTAATGACCTCACAAAGCCTTTGACATCAAAATGATTGGAGCATGTAATTAATAACAGTGGCTGCTTTATGTCTACTCCTGTTTCGGTGTCGAGAGGTTGTGATGTACTTTTTTTTCTCGATCTTGCTAGCATATTGAGCTGATCTTAGCATTTTCTATCTATCTATCTATCTATCTCTCTATCTCTCTCTCTCTCTCTCTCTCTCTCTCTCTCTCTCTCTCTCTCTCTCTCTCGCTCTCTCGC
>JAUCMU010000053.1:11666920-11683414 GCA_032275025.1 Enteromius treurensis | reverse complement strand
TCCTGATTTCTCCCTAATGTCATCCTGTTTAAAAGCCCGTTCAGTTTGTCTTGTCTTTTGTCGGATTATTAACGTTGCTTTGTGTCGACTGCCTGTATCCTGTGTTCATAAGTTTATTAAAACTGCATCAAGAAATTCCTGTTCCTGTCTTCATCTGCCTAAGTCTACACCGAACCGTGACAGTCAGTTACATTGCTGTCAATGGAGGGACAGAAAGCTCTCAGATTTCATCATAAATATCTTAATTTGTGTTGCAAAAATGAACAAAGGTCTTGCAGTTTGGAACGGAATGAGGGTGAGTAATTAATTACAAATTTTTCTTTTTTGGGTGAAATATACCTTTAACGTCTGCATAACAAACTACAAAATTAGTGATTTTAAATGTTCAGAGAAACATAATAATAATAATAATAATAATGGGAGCAAACCGTTCTTGGAACATATGAAGCCCCTAAATTCAAAAATAAAATTGCTCAAAGGGTTAGTTCACCCATAAATGAAAATTCTGTCATTAATTACTCACCCTCATGTCATTCTAAACCTGTAAGACCTTTGTTCATTTTTGAAACACAAATTAAGGTATTTTTTAATGAAATCAGAGAGCCATCTGACCCTCCATAAACAGCAACACAACTGAAATGATCCAGAAACATAACATTCGTAAAAACATCGGTAAAACCATCTATGTGACATCAGTGGTTCAACTTCAGTTTTGCGACGCTATGAGAACTTTCTTTTGCGCAAACTTTTACTCAAAAATTCTTCTCCCTTGGCCTTGAGTTATGTCTTTTTCCATTTTGTAAAGTATCACAACGCATTCGCACACTTTCCCCTAAGTTTAAACGTTTATTACATTCATGTGCATGTTTCCCCCCTGAATGTAAACAACGCAGATTGCATCAAATATGTTTAAATGCGCAAAACTAAAGTTGAGCCACTGATGTTACATGGAATGTTTTTCTAGCGTTACGTTTCTGGACCTGGGATCATTTCAGTTGTATTGCTGTCTATGGAAGGACCAACCTGATCTCACGGCAATTCGTACATATTTTACGAGATGGCTAATTCGTACGAATTTGTACAACCTCACTTTATTTATTCTAAATTGTATGTATATTACGAGATGCCAATTCGTATGAATTTGCACGAATGACCTAAACTGAACCCCGCCTCTAAACCTACCCATTATGTGGTTTTAGACAAATCTAAACGAGTGAGGTCGTACTAATGGGTACGAATTGGCACAAATTTGGCACCTCGTATGAATATGTACGAATTGGTCATGAGACTGTGTTGGAAGCACAGATGGCTATCTGATATCGTCAAAAATATCTTAATTTGTGTTCAGAAGATGAACTCTTATGGGTTTGGAATGACAAGAGGGTGAGTAATTAATGACAGAATTTTCATTTTGAGGTGAACTAACCCTTTAATCATGTCCTAATTACTAGCACATGAAAGCTTTCTTAACCAGCAAAGAACCAGCTTAAACCAGCATCCCAGCCTCAATACCTACCTGAACAGCATATGCTGTTTTTTTCAGCAGGGATAAATGATGTAGCTTGCTAACAGCTGTACTAACATCTATTAAGTTAACACAATGCTAAAAGGTCGCAATTCTAAAATATATCACAGTAAAAAAATGCTAGATACTCCTTTAAAACAAACCACAGTTTGCAAGCCATATCCAAACATGTCACTTTCTGAGCGACCAACTCAAGAGTCACGGAAACAAACAAAAACCCATCATGACAAGCAGAATATGGAGATATTACACCTCCCCTAACATCCACTTATAGAGCCTGTGACCACTAATGGTCTCCTCTTTGCAACCATGTGTTCTATCATTTGATCTCATTTGGCTAACAATAAAAGAGCCAATTAAAGCATAACCACATTACTTTGTTAATAAAGCAGACAGATTGACTCAAGGGAACATTTCATTGGCAGTTAATTATGCACAGTGGTAGTCTCGAACCCACTGAGCCAATGTGTAGCAATAAAAGCCGTAATACTGCTGCCAATTCCCACTCACAGCTGCATTCAGCTCTAAAACCAATGGATAGCGGCTTGCTAAAGCCGGGCAGACGCTCTCTGAAGAGAAATAGAAAGATTTGCAATTCCACTGCTACCTCTGAGAGCTGGGGAAAGGTCCGTTTTTTTAATGAACAATGGAACAATGACTGCACTCTTTCAGCGAAAAGGTCAACTTTAGGTCACGGTTGGTTTGCCAAATGCTGCGATTCTTGGAGTTAAGCTAAAAACAAATGGCAGTGAGAGAATTTGCATTTTGCTGTACCTCCAAAGAACGACTTCAGCAGTTATACACTTGCCTTCAACAAATCTAACAAAGACTCCCCATTGCCTCAGAGTCAGTGTGAAGCTATCAAACATGAATCAATAAAAACTTAAGCTTGTCGCGGTGTTGGATGGCTTGACCTTGAGTGATAAACTCGCGTGTCTATCTGCACAGGCTGTATCCTCATATAAAGCAGTGTGTGAACAAGGGCTCGGTGAGGCAGGCTGACATTTAGTCAATACTGTATTGGCATTGCACTTAACCCCGGACACAGAGGGATCATTATGTTGTTTAAGGGTGGTAAATGGGTTGTTTGAGCTGTTATTTTTCTCGAAGATTCACTCACTCATAATATATGTTATGTCATTTATGTCCCTGAATGTGCTGCATTAATTTAATTGACTGTTTTCGTGAATTTTTCCGCACATGTATGTTAAAGGATAATAAATTTAACGTTACGCCTGAAGCACACCGTTTCACGTTAATATTGGTGGTTCTACTTTTGAAATATATCAACATTAAAGCAAATAAACCATGAGAGTTAATTTAAAAATGTAATTAAAGACACGTCCTGTCAATAAAAACCATATAGACCAGACTTTCATCTGTAACACAACATTGAAAATTAATAGCAGTGCCAGTGTTTAGTGGTATCAGATCGTTGTTTTTTTTTTAAGTGTAGCTTTTCCTGATAGCTTATAATTCTCTATAATTAACCAGCAAAGCAATAAATATGATGATTTTTGACAATAAACATTTAAACACTCATATTCACAAACGAGCACATTTTGCAATAATTGCTGGATATTAATAAAAAAATATCTTTGTAAAACTATTGACTATGAAACACTAATTAATATATTAATGTATTATATTTAACAATATTTAATATTTTAACAATATATAATATATAAATTATACTTCATTATTTAAATTGATAGATTTAATTGAATGCCTTGCAAAGGATGTCTATTAAACACATTAAAGTAAAATTATAATATTTATTCAAATATCACCTGAAATGGTTCTACTAAAAAAATGCTTTGTGATAATGCCCAACATATTCATTTTCAAAACAAGGCAATTAAAACACACACATTTTTTAATCACTGTAGGATATTTATAATTTGTAATAATAAAAACATTTTATAAAAAATTATAAAAAGTATTTTAGAATCAAATTTAGAAGTTATTTAATCTAAATACTATTTACGCTTACTCAAAATAAATATTTTAAATATTATTTAATATATTAACAATATGTCAATTATGATTTGATACTATTTGATAATATTAGTTTTGCTGTTTTAACACAATCTCCTATTTAAACATGTTGATGGAATTCCTTGTAATGCATGTTTTTTAAGCAAATTAAATGATTGTTTCAGATCAACATTAATATCTTTAATTATGCTACTGACCTAACAAGACAGTCAGACCGGCAAAAACCAAATCACTCCAGTTGTCTAGTTATGAAGATCTTCATGTCATACTGCATGGCCGTCCAGCCGTTTGTGATAAATGATGCTTGAAAAGCACTTAGATCAGTCACCGTTAAAAATCTGGCTGCAAGCTCACTTGTACAACTTCATTTCCAAGGGTTAATATGACATGCCCTCTCCAAAACAATGAGAGTTTAAGCACATATTCCTGTCACTCCAGAACCTTGGCTCTTTGATGAAATGATCGATGGGGCGAGTGAATGCAGAAATGTTATACGGACACATACATTTTGATGTGATTATTTTTGTGGCCCCATAATTCAGCGAGAGCATGTCACCTGCTTAGGTCGTCCCATGATACCGTTCTCTTGCAAACCATTTAAAGACAATGGACAGACATTTTTCACTGCTCGTAAAATCCTTTATCTGCTTAAAATGGGGGTGCAAATTATTTACTACCCTCATGGCGTTCCAGAGGGAGATTTACTTTAATAACAACTCAAATTTTAGCTTATTTCTAGAAGTCTTCTGACTTCAAAAGAGTTGAAAATACAAGGTTGTATAGATCAGTTTTATGGTATATTTGAGTCATTTCAGGAGCTAAACTAGCCTAGTAATGGTAGCTTGATTCCACTATGGGATAAAACAATTTGTGACTTTATATCTTACAATTAAGATGTATTTTACAAAGGGACTAATTTGTACAAATTCGTATGACCTCTCTTGTCATACGATTTTTGCAATTCATATGAATTTATATGAATGTCTTACACCTAACCCTGCCCCTAAACCTACCCATCACTGGGGTTTAGACAATTCATACAAAGTCGTACGAGTGAGGTCATACGAATTTGTATGAATTAACACAAATTTGGCACCTCGTACGAATACCTATGAATTGGTCATGAGACTGTTGGAAAAATAGTCAGAATTGCAATATATAATCTATAGTTTACATTTGACAATTCAGACTTTCTTTCTTTGTTTTGTGATTTTTGGCTCTAAGGTCATATCTCTCAATCTTACTTTGTTTTTGTTCTTTTTTTCTCATGTAAATTCCTAGTTTATATCTCAGAATTCTGACTTTTTCTTAAAATTCACCATTTTTCTCACAATTCTTTTCTCAGAATTACAACACAACATCAGAGGTTTTTCTCAGAATTCAAAATTTGTTTCTCTCATTTCATAGTTTATATCTCTCAAATCTTATTTTGTTTTTCTACATCTTGGAATTCTAACTTTTTCCTAAGTTTACACCTACACTTTTTATGTACTATTTAATTTTTTTTCAGAACTGCATGAAACACGTTTGAAGGTGTGATTTGTGAATATTGAAAGACCTAGGATCTTAACACTATGGAAGCCCTTTTCTGCCATTGAATAAAAAATAAAAAAGGTTATTGTGACTTTTTATCTCACAATTCTGGCTTTTTTTTTTTCCAGAACTGCGTGATAAAAACTTTCAATTCGAACCATATTTTCTTACAATTGGAAGATATAAAGTTAGAAATGTGAAATATAAAGTCAGAGTTGCGAGAAATAAACTCAGAATTGTGAGATGTAAAGTCAGAATTACCAGATATAAATTCAGAATTGTGAGATATAAACTCAGAATTACGAGATATAAAGTCATAAACGTGAGATATAGTCAGAATTACGAGATATAAAGTCAGAATAACGAGATATAAAGTCAGAATTACGAGATATAAATTCAGAATCGTGAGATATAAAGTCAGAATTGTGAGATATAAAGTCAGAATAACGAGATATAAAGTCAAAATTACGAGATATAAATTCAGAATCGTGAGATATAAACTCAGAATTACGAGATATAAAGTCAGAATCGTGAGATATAAACTCAGAATTACGAGATATAAAGTCAGGATTGTGAGATATAAAGTCAGAATTACGAGATATGAAGTCAGAATCGTGAGAAATAAAGTCAACTGTGAGATATAAAGTCAGAATTGTGAGATATAAAGTCAGAATTACGAGATATAGTCAGAATTATGAGGTATAAAGTCAGAATTATGAGGTATAAAGTCAGAATTGTGAGATATAAAGTCAGAATCATGAGATATAAAGTCAGAATCATGAGATATAAAGTCAGAATTACGAGATATAAAGTCAGAATTACAAGATATAAAGTCAGAATCGTGAGATTTAGTCAGAATCGTGAGAAATGAAGTCAGAATTATGAGATATAAAATCAGAATTACGAGATATAGTCAGAATCGTGAGATATAAAGACAGAATCGTGAGATATAAAGTCAGAATCGTGAGATATAAAGTCAAAATTGAGATATAGTCAGAATTGTGAGATATAAAGTCAGAATTACGAGAAATAAAGTCAGAATTACGAGAAATAAAGTCAGAATTACGAGAAATAAAGTCAGAATTACGAGATATAAAGTCAGAATTGTGAGATATAGTCAGAATTGTGAGACATAAAGTCAGAATTACGAGATATAAAGTCAGAATTACGAGATATAAAGTCAGAATTACGAGATATAGTCAGAATCGTGAGATATAAAGTCAAAATTACGAGATATAAAGTCAGAATTAAGAGATATAGTCAGAATCGTGAGATATAAAGTCAGAATCGTGAGATATAAAGTCAGAATCGTGAGATATAAAGTCAGAATTATGAGATATAAAGTCAGAATCGTGAGATATAGTTAGAATCGTGAGAAATAAAGTCAGAATTACGAGATATAAAGTCAGAATTACAAGATATAAAGTCAGAATCGTGGGAAATAAAGTCTGAATTGCGAGATATAAAGTCAGAAATACGAGATATAAAGTCAGAATTGTGAGATATAGTCAGAATTACGAGATATAAAGTCAGAATCGCGAGATATAAAGTCAGAATTGTGAGTTATAAAGTCAGAATTGTGAGTTATAAAGTCAGAATTAAGAGATATAAAGTGAAATTTTTTTTTTTTTTTTGTGGCGGAAACATTACTACAAGGGTGAGTATATAAAGAATTATTTACATTTTTATGTGAACAATTCCTTTAATACTTAAAAACAATTAACACATGGCTTCCTTTGTTAATATACACAATGAAAACATAAATAAAAATAACATAAATAAAAGTTAAATGCCTGCACATGTGCACATGCTCAGCGAATGTGAGTTAATATGTGACTTTTCAGAGGTCGTACGGTTTGTTCCATCCATCTTTCAGTCAAATTTTCTTTTTTCCCCCAGATCATCCGTGCCTAAAGCAGAAGGAATGGTGTCTGGAGAAAGTCTATCCTCCACGAAAAAGGAGAAATATTGTCTTTTAACAGCCACATGAAAGGAGAGATGCTGTGAGCCACTTCAACACGACAGAATAGCCTGCAGGGATTTAAACGGAGCGAGAAACGTCTCGGGCAGATAGGATGCTGTCACGTACACCGTGCAAACTCACCGTTTATGTGGGAATTATAAGCAAATAGTTATTATTTTCATGAAATGCAGCATTTCCATTCTAACTAGGGCTAGGAATGTTAAAATATTGAAAAATCTATTAAACATTAAATGTTGAATACTCGCTACATCTGTCTCCAGCTAATTGAGTTGCTACCAAGAATGTTAGGACTCAGGAGAATAATTTGTCAGTGCAAAAACATCGAATGGTCCAATTTATTGCTCGCTGCAGGCTGCGGAGTTCCAACAGGCTTTGATCAACCTTTTTAGGTCAGTATCACTTGAAATACAGAGAGGTCTCAGTAACCACAGAGAAAATATTTCATCTTTTTCCTCTTCTTCTTTTCTTTTAAAGAACGAAAGAGGGAAGTATTTTTGTAGTCGTCTGGTTGCTTGTGAGGGAGATGCTAAATTCTTTATGGGACAGGAAAACCAGGATAGCGAGGTAGTTACTGCAGATTCGCTGGTGTTGTTTATTCGCCGGTAATCGGTTAAACATTTATGATAGCGAACGCAATTATAAGTTTAGCTGCAACACCATCAGATTCCGTCCCCTGCTACAGATCAATGGATCCGCGGTTGTCAATAGGCCTTTCCCACACAGCTCAAACAAAGCTCGTGCTTATATCCTGAGAATTTTGAAGTCAAAGCAAGGAAACATCAAACGGGGGACGCTGACAGCTTGCGCGTCCGAGTTGCGATTCTGACAGACAGACAAACCGCTGAGCTGATGGGAACAAACGGAGCTTTTTTTTCTTGTTTTTTTCCAAATCTTGTTCGTAGGGGCTTTGTTCATTTCCTATGTATTTATATTCATATTTATATTTAATTTTACTTCGCGTTTGCCGTGTCAAGCTCTTTAAATAACTACAATTTATGATGAATCAATATTATGAGGTTAATATTCCATTGACGAAAACTTTCAAAGAGGATTGTGCTGGCGTGTTCAAAAGAGTGAAAATGAAAAGGGAAATTCAGAGTAAATACTTCATTGGCGAGTCCAGAATGAATCTATACTTTAGAACCAATTAGTTAAATTAATGATTATATGTTTCAGAGTGACTCGCTTTGTTCCAGAATGAGTCGGTACTTTTGAACTAATTGGTTAAATGAATGATTCAATAGTTCGTTCACGATACAGTCACAAGTTTTGTTCAAGAAAGAACCTGGGTTTTGAACCAAATGATTTAATTCATTGATTATAAAGTCAGTTACTGAACCAATTTTGAACTAATTGGTTTAATGAATGATTCAATGGTTCATACATAGCATAATTAATTTTGTTCCAGAATGAATCAGTACTTTTAAACTAAATAGTTAAATGAATAAATCAATGGTTCATTCATGATACACATTCTTTGTTTTAGAAAAAATCCAACACAGTCTCACGACTAATTCATACGTATTCGTACGAGGTGCCAAATTTGTGCTAATTCGTACTTATTTGTACGATCTCACTCAGTTTGTTCATGAAACAGTCACTCGCATTGTTTCAGAACGAATCAGGGCTTTGAATCAAATGGTTCAGTGAATTTATTTTGAAGTAACATTTGGTCAACGTATACTGGTGTAGTGGTTTAACGTTTTTAAGAAACTTTTTATAACCACAAATTTATGCTTTCAGATGAAATGCTCGTTTTTATATCTTTACTGTCCCATCTATTATAATGGCACTTCTGTAATGAGAGAAACAATCATTTATCACTTTATAAGGTACACGACACAGCCCATTGTTCTCCATGCTGACCATACACTATCAGTTCAACCTTGAAGATGTGTCGAGGTGCCATCTTTCCCAGGCTTCTGCCCTAATCCCATTCATTATCACGCAAAATGATCCCTCAGGTCACAGGGCAAGAGATTTTAATTACAGGGCCATAAATGGAAGAATTAAAGTGTGCATTTATAAAATGCTGAATGTGTTAAATGAAGTTTTTGGACGGCAAAGCTGCACCGGTCTGCTCTGGTCGTTAGTTTTGTAAAAGTGAAGCCAGGTCATCTATCTGGGCCATGCACAGCCGTACTGAAGATGCAAACACTACTATTATTCTGCTTTATGAGCTTGTCTGAAAATACTACACTGTAACGTGCAATGCCACACTTCACCTTAGTAGTAAAATCTGACTTAAGGTTTATATCCAGCCTGGGCTGTAAATTACAGTAAGATTCAATGTTATGGTAAAGCGAAACAGTCTGGGATGTGAGTCGCTTGATCCTTGGCAGCCACTGTAGAACAGCACAGAACATGACTCTTAATATAATAAAAGAAACACCTAGCAATTAATTTACAGTCAAACTTGTTGATAGTATAAATAATAAAATTAAGTGTAATAAATGAAGCTATTCTTTATAGAAATGGCATGTATAAGTGCTTTTTAGATTCTGTTATGAGAATTAATTAATTTAATTTAGAAAATTCATTTGCTGAACTCACTTTATAACCAATAAAAAATAAATGTGCAGCACGCTTTCCATAAACTGATCATATGTAATTTCATATATCATTTTGATAATTTCATTTTAAATAAAATAGCTAGTTTAATTTTTTTTATTTAAATAACATTATAAATAACATCTATCTATCTATCTATCTATCTATATATATATATATATATATACATAGAAAAACAATCTTTAATGTTAAGGTAAGGGTAGAGTAGGATTAGAATGTATATGTACCGACCATTTATCTGTATATTTATTTATTAATCATAAATATTTATTGGTTTTCTAGAATGTTTTATTCAGATTCTGGTTAATCAGAGATCATAAATTGAGCCATATGAAGTAATACAAATTATGGCCAAATTTCATATTTTTATCGTATTTTATTTTTTACCGGGTCAACCACACCCTAAAATGAAAATTCAATAACACTTTATTTTGGTTTCTCTTAACTAGTAATTAGCATGCATATAACAAAATTATTAGACATTTATTACTAGAACTTAAACACATATTAATGCCTTATTCTACATCCGTAATCCTTAACAACTACCTTACTATTAATAAGCAGCAAATTAGGAATTTACTGAGGAATTTACATAGTGAATAAGTCTTCCCTATTCTAAAGTGTTACCGTAAATTCTATACTATGTAGCTTAATATTTATTTATAGAGTTTCAACAAAAGCATTATTGTGCTCTTCCAATATTTCCAAACCTGTTATTCTTACTTACTGCATTCTTTGACAACACACACACATATATATATACATATGTGTGTGTATTATGTCTGTATGTATCTGTGAAATTAAATTCTTAATAAAAATTACTAAACTTGATTTCACAATAAAGAAATTGACATTTTTCTTTATTAACAGCTATAATTTTACATATACAGTCAAAATGATGACAGCATTGTTCTTTCTTAAAATCAAGCCTAGTATCCACAGACGAATGGTTCCTGAAATAAGGATGGAGGATAAGCCGAGCTGTACATGCACTAGAGGGCCCTGATTTTACGCGAGAACCATGACCACGCTAACAAAACGTGAAGGGCTGTTCTCCTCATGGGGCCGAGACGCCCACCCTGGCATAGGGAAATAAACGCGCTCACTCCGGGCTGCCCTGCACATCAGTCACAGAGGTAATGATCTTCAACTGCGGACAGGGTTACAACGGCGGCTCCGATCGCTCTGCCTCGTGGCCCCACCGGCAGCACGGGCCCCCAGATACAGCACGCTGTCAGCAGAGAGACACGCTCTGATGTATGGGCCGTGTAGGTCACTGAGATTAGTGTCACAACCTTCAGTACGTGTTATAATAGAGTTTAACAGGGGTGTCAGTGCATTACTTTTGTCAAGGGCCAGTGCAGGACATAAATGCAATGATTAGTGTAAATAAAAATATCAATCCAGGTTTTGAGGATGATGACCTGTAAAGAATGATTTTCTGCTTTTGGAATGCCATCTGAAGCAAAAGGAAATATTTATATCTTCATATTTTATTTCTTCTTTGGAACACAAATGGAGATGTTGTGAGAAATGCTCAAGCTGCTCTTTTCCATATAATCAAATTGGACGGAGAATAGCTGGAGCTTCAAAAAGAAGAAGAAAGCTGGATAAAGGAAGTCAATGTGACTTGAATGCAGAATCCCACACTCAGAGAGCTCCTCCACTCAATTATTTTGTAGTATGATAATTAACCAATTCACTATGCATGGCCAATTCTCAAAGGCGTCTTTGAACTAATTGTTCTCATTGACTCTATTAATTATTTGTTTGCTGATTTAATTATTTTCAGATCTGGAAAAATGGAAATTAAACAAGAGCCCGATCAGTGCTGCCAGAAAATAAAAACTCAAAAACAGCTATACAAATGATGCACTTTGAAGGATGCAGTGAACTCTTTCTAAAGAGAAAAAGTCACCATAAATATATTTTGAGATCTGAAAAATGTCATTGCCAAGCCAGTATCTAATATCATTGGATATATGGTTAATATTTGAGTTAAAAGAATGAGAAAATATTTTTATTTGTTATATACATGAATGTTTTTAAAATATCTAGGCTATATGTTTATTAACTGAACTGCACTAAATTAATTAATTTATTTTGATCCCATCTATGTATACTTTTCATTCCAGCTGCACTCCTGACAATATTATATATTGAATGTTAAACATATTGATTTATTTCTCATACAGTATTGGTCTAAGCATATGAAAAGTTTATTGGCATATGTTTTTCAGGGAGATATTATTCCAGTATATCTACTTGTTTTTTTTGTAATTGTACTGTAATCCATAATTGTTTGTGTACTTTACTAACACACACACACACACATATACATATATACACACACCATTTTTTCTGGAGTAACAGTAGTTTGCACCCCAAATTTGTTTGCCTGTTCTGTTTAGAGAAGGGAGAAATTCAATGCAGACACTAAAATGCTACAAATCATATAGCCTAGTCATGCATAGGAAAATATGCTTACTAACTTAAAACAGCAGAAAAAAAGCCACAAGAAAATGCTTGCACGCATTGTTTTTCTTTGCAAACAACATGGCCTCTTCTTCTTCCTCAAAAACAAAAAAAGTTCATTTTCTCAATTTAGCGTGCATCATGTTATTAATTTTGCTAATTATTTGACCTATATTTATTGTAATAACATTAAAGCCAAAGTTTGCTTACAAGAACATTTTTGTATGATAAACAGTCAGCAATGTGATTTCCACTGCAAAATCTGGGGTCCTGAAACTTGCTTTACCCTTACATATGAATTCTAACATTTTTAGAATCCTTTTAACAAGTTAATTGAATCATTCTCTCTCCTGGTTGTTATTTGTCCTCTTCAAGCAGAGGCATAACCCATCATCTCTCGCTCTCATCAATGCCAGCATCCTGCCCTCCACTTGTACCAGACCGGTCGACGCATGAAATCGTGTGACCAGCCCGTGGCATCCATCCAACCGCTCTCAACCAAAAGCTAATAAAAAAAGCTGCAACGTGCCAGCCCACGCAAGCTGACCGTGCCCCCGTAACGACCGGCATATGGAAAACAAATTGCCGAGGCCGGGATCAGACACGGCGCGGATGTTTAAGGCCTCGTGGCAGCCCACCCGACAACTCCCACTATTATTTATCATGCCGTTTTAAATGTTTTTATCATTTGTTTCCCCTAAATATTTCATCTTCCCTTAAATATTCATTTAACTTCTTCTGCTTTTGAATTTTTTACCAGCTCCTCTTTCTCCACGCGCAGGCCTATTTCTCGGGCTCAGCAATCATAAATAATTATGCGCGCGCTCCTAGAAACAGACTGCATAAATCATGCACACGAATTCTTTTTTTGTATTTTCTCATTAAGACGTGTACTTCAACTAGCCTAAATACTTCCCACTGCCCCACTTGTGGAAATTGGATGCTCAATCCAGCAATATCATCACCGCCTCTTGGTATTAACGTTACACCAATTTTGCTACCTTTCCAAGCGGTCATCTTGAACGATGCTTTGTTAGTGCAACCGTTTTAAACTCTCGCTAACTTGTAAACATTTAGGCAATTATCTTTTGGAAACCAAAGCGCTGGCTTTCTCGCCCTGAGTGGCTCTTTCATGCCAGCCGAAGCAGGGAAATATGTTTGCTTTATAGCTTCCTTGTTATGTCCTCATAAATTAAGAACTCACTTCATCTCGCCGCGCTCCACGAGAGGAAAACATCAAACATCTCCGACTCAGGAAAAAGAAAGTTTGCTTTTGAAACATTCACAACAGCGACGGAGAGGACGAGACTCAGATCCTCATCCCGGATGTCAGCCGAATCAAGTCCCGTTGAACACACCCCTGATCACACACAGGTTTCCAAATGTTTGAGGAGGTTATTTGTGAGGGACGAGTGTGTTTTAACTCATTTGCATACAAGCAAATCAATATTTTAACCTTCTTTTAAGTCTCTTCACAGTCCTGTCACACAATATCTCAGATTTTTTTTTATTTTTATATCAGACAACAAACATTTAATAATTAGAAAGGATGAAAAAAGTATAAAACAACCTATTTAATGAGTCATTAAGCAAATTTACTCTAGTTAATGAGAAATCCGAGACTGGTATGTCCAGATTTTGTGCACATCAAAGTCAGCATCTGGTCTTTATTTGTGTATAACGACTGAAGGGAGCCTGGGCAAACATCTCGGCAAGCAGAAACAAAAAGGTACTGTAAACTTTGAATATTGTGGGATTATCTGTTACTTAATGAGGCCGTTCGATCAGACAGAGCAAATAGCAATATGTTAATTAGTGATTATACTCAATGATCCTGAGCACACAGCTCAGATATCTGTGGTATTACGGGGCAGTTCACATTTATCAGTCTCTTATAGCCAGAAGCAATCAAAGACATACTGCATTCATATCTGAGAAATAAAAAAGAATAAATGTGATGCACTGCGATTTATGCAAACATCCTTGCATTCTACAATGCACTTCGGATTTTAAAGGGATGCACAAACCTATGAGCTCTGTAAATTGTCTTTGTTCTGTCACAAAATTTGTGAAAGCTCCGAGTCCTCTCTCATTTGCATACGCTAATTGCTCGTTCTCATCATGCAGTATGAAGTAACCTCATTTGATAAAAAGACAAGACTAATAAATCACGGACTTCATCATTAAATGAATCACTTCCTGGGGGAATTTTGATTGTTTTATCTAATTGTTTAAAATAAGACTAAAATATGTCAACACCTGTGCCATTTATCATTATTAATAAATGATTTACACAATTATAGTTTATAACAAATGTCTTTGCATTGTAGGTGTTTGCTCATAGTTGCTCAGGCTTTTCTTTGAAATGTTAAACATTTTGACATTTCAAAATCATTTCAAAAATGTTCATCTCTCTATACAAATTAATAAACTAGTGTGTTAAAATTTAAGCCTATAGCAACATAGACTGAAGAACTGCCTATCTATCTGTCTGTCTGTCTATCCTATTCTTGACAAAAGCTGTTGTTGAAAACTACAGACTGAAATAAAATGTCTGCATCCCTAAAATTAATAACTTATTATAAGAACTAAGCAGGTGTATTGTAGTAATTAAAATCAAGTAGTAACCACGTATGTAGGCTAGTCTTACATTTTTTATTTTGTGGGGGGAAATACTTTTTTTTAATTTTTTTTTTATTGAGCTTCCACGTATCCACGTGTATTTTTGAAAAATTTAACTAAAAACAAATTTTTGTGAGTGCAATGTTGACAATAAATCACTAATCTCCAATTATTGGGGAGATCCATCTATTCTGAGATTAATTACGTCAAGAGCTCCTTTAATATAGTGTTCTGTCACCACCTAGTGTACGACTACAGAATAGATACTTCACAGCCCTTCCTTACAAAATTCTACTAGTACGGTCAGAATCATACATTTGCTTATATTGATGTTTCCTTAAATAAGCTATGGGTACTGTAAAAGAGGAAATATGCAACACTGGACATAATGCATCACAGAAGAGTTAAGTATTGAACATATATTCTCCTTAGAAGTCTTGCTGATCATTTCATGACTGGCATTCTTTATGCAGCCTTCTAATACATACAATTAAGATTAATATTATTTGCCCTGATATTAACCTTGCATTAAATCAGCCACTGATTATATACTTCTTCAAAGCCATTTCTGAGCTCATTCGTGACTTTTAATAAACATCCCAGAAGACTTTTATTTTGAATGCGACCATTCTGACCGGAAGTTGGGAGTGTTATTGAGTCAGACTTCACCTTAATTTACCCGACACTTCCAAAAAAGAAGAATGACGGCCGGTTAAAGCAACAGATGAGATGGGTCTGCGGAGTTTGTCAGATATTAAAATTGGCCTCTAGACCGGTACCGACATATTTTTATTATATTTTCCAGTGCTTTGTTATGATCGACACGCGTTTGTCACCGTTCTGTGTGTTTAACTAGCAGTAGTCTTGCTGTAGGAAGGAAGCAGGAGAGGAAAGGGACTGACTGCGCACTGCTGGCCCACTAAACACACACTCATCGGGCACTTCACTTATAAGGGCAAGATTGTTTTGGAACATACTTGATAGCCACATAAATGCTCGTATTTTAAACACACAGTCTGTTATAAACATTCATATTAATATCTAAGACTATGTGAAGTCGTTATTGTTAAAATATTACGGTTTGTTTTTCGTGGAAAGGATTGTTTTTCTTGCTGATCGATTACAATCGATCACACGTCAGTCGTCATCGATCATGGCCACAGATGTTATAGCGACTGAAGAAGTCTCGAACCAGAGAGACTCGAGTGATCTGAACGCCAACAAAAGTAACGTTAATCACGAATCAGACACACCCAGCCGGACATCTGAGAGGCGAGAAAACAGAAATATAAGTAGCCCGTTATCGCTATCATCGTCTTCATCGGTTCATTCTGAGGAAGAACTACCTCAGGAGCCCATAACAGGGACCTCGCTGGAGAACGGAGACAGTCCGGTCCGATCAGGAGATCCGCCGCAGGAAGCTGCGACTCCAGACAATAGACAAAAACAAGGCGCGAGGACTTCAACTCCTGCGCGAGCGCCGCAAACACTCTCTTCACCAGCTGAACACAATGGAAGGTAACGGGAACACTGTCTGTGTCTCAAAACAAACCGGTTCAGGACTGCCACTTGCACATTCCTTGAATAGGCTACACTTTGGTTTCCCTTGACTGCTATACATGAGCAAATCCCACGGAGAACCTGATTACCTATTGTTTAACACAAAATTAGCAGCTAGAAAAGTAACTAGCTTTAAATAAATCTCGTCTCTCCTTAAAGGTGCCATAGAATGCATTGAGAGAATATTTTAAATTGTTCTCTGATATGTACATAGAAGGTATGTAGC
>JAUCMU010000053.1:11601495-11615635 GCA_032275025.1 Enteromius treurensis | reverse complement strand
CTTAGCTCTAGACTTTTCATGCTCATTAAGACTCATCTGTTTTAACCACATTTCATAAAGTTTTGTGTTTTTGTTTAGCGTTTATAGGCTTTTGAGTATATGTGCCCACACCCCATTTTATAGCTGACCAAAGTACAATATTCATATTATACTGTACCTGTATATTGGAATATTGCTTATATATTGGAATATTGGACTAAAGTTTGAGCGTATACACATGTGTACTGAGTTTGGTGAAGATAGCTCATTCTGTTCCACAGTTATAGTCCAAATAACATTTGGCTAACGTTAGTATGCTTGCTAATTGACCTACTGTTTCACGCCAAAATCAAAATTTCAACTTTTTTTTCTTCAATTATTGATACTCGATATCCACAGATTGTTTCTGCAGTGGTTTGGTTTCGATTGGGCAAAAAACCTAGGACTAGTTGGTAAAAGCGGGTTACGGATACAGCTCAAATTTGTGGGAAAACAATGTGACCTAGAACACAAATCATGCCAGTACACTTTTGTTTGGGCTAATGCAAGGATTGCATTACATGCTCTATCCCCTAATAATATTTATAATAAATAAAATAAAAGAGGATTCATTGGTTCACTTAGTTATCTGACCATATGGGAAAAACGTAAAAGAAAAAAAAAACATGAAAAACATGTGACTATTTTTATTTTACAATAAATGTGTTTTTAGAAGTAAAACATAATAAATAGGCTAAATACAAAGAACTAACTTGTGAGTAAGTGAAAAAAAGTAAGCGACATTCCCATAATTCTCTGTACAGTTTTTTTTAACCTAATAGTTGTCAGCAAATACATCTCTGAGTCTATCTGTTGCACATCTTATAAAAAGCTTCTTAAAGAAGATTTGTTCATTCTTTTTGGCAAATTTGTCCAAGTTAGATGTGAGCAGGATTTTCAGGCCACTACAAAAACAGGATTAAGGACACACATTAACCTTCTGATTCCAAGCCATTTCAGTGTAGTTGTTTTTGCTCGCTATTTCGGGTCACTTTCCTGTTGAAGGAAGTCGTACAGAGCTCATGCTGTGGTTTTAAGTCCGGTTTAAGTATAGAATCTTCCTTTATAGCTTCTCACGCTTCAGATTTTCTTTTTGCCTAACTACTTATGAGTTTATTTCAAACAAGCCTTCATACATTAACTTCCAGATTTAGGAAATGCTGCGTGCTATTGTTGTCTTGTGTGTTTTTATCATTTCTGTCCCAGAGGACTTCAGCTCCTGAGAATCTGTTTCGGTTTTATACAGTAAAACAAAACATTCCATTGGTTCATATTGATACAGTCCCATATTTTAATGCATTTCAACTCTTTTTTGGAGGATCCTCCTTAACAGTGTGTAAATCAACAGTCTGTGGCGAGCTCAGTGCAAACCTATGAAGAGAAATGATCAGCAGAGGGCACCAGAGTGTGTGTTATTACTGATACAGACAGAACAACAGCCTCTCCATTGTTAATGTTGTTAATGATGATGATGTTTTAACATTCTTTGTTCTTCTGCAAAAAATCTAAACTTCCATTTCAATTAAGTGTCGTAGCGTTATGATAAATGCTAATGTTGTCAAAGGGAAATTTATTTCTTCATTCATGTGTTTGTATGTTTGCTTGCTTGCTCTCAGAGGACTTACTATATTTAATCTAATAACGACAACAACAACAGACAAGCAAATAGCCAAAATAAACTTAAATATTTAAATAAATAAATAAAGTAAGAAATATAAATGAAAACAGCAACAAAACAACATTATAATAATATTAAATATAAAAGTCATAAATATAATAATAAAATAACAAAATAATGAAATGACAGCAACAAGAATAAGGATATTTTAAACCATAAAATGATTAAATATAATGATAAAATAAAATTAATCAACAACAATAATAATAATCATTACAAAAATACTAAAAGTAAAAAGTGTTAAATAATAAATACAAAAACAAAATAGTAAATCAAACATGAATGTAAAATAAACAGAGAATATACAAATAAATAGATAAATAAATAAATAGAATAATATAATAGGCAAACAAAAAAATGAAACAACAACACAATATAATAACAATAATAATAAAAATTTAACTGCTATCCAACAGGAACTTCTTGTTGAACATTTTTAACTAGAATATGAAGACACAACTGACTAATATTGCAATGTAAAATGTACCAATCAACACCAAGTACCAGCCCCTTTTTGTTGATTGAAATTTAAAGTAATCCATTAAAATAAATCCTTCTTGAGGAAATCGAAATTGAGTTATAAATTATTCAAAGAAAAATAAAAAACTGTATACAAAGTATATTATAAACATAATATTTAATAAACATAATATTTATATTTTTGTTTCAAGATGAACGAATAATTAACCGTGTGTTTTGATAGCCTTTTATTTTTATACAAAACAGTATGGTCTTTCTGGTCGTGTATAAAAAGTGTGTGACACCTCAGACCCCCATAGCAATCTTAACAGGCAGCCGTTTTCCACTGTGGGCGGAGTCTGTAGCTCATTTATAACGTCACTCAATAGGCGTGAGAGTGGGTTGTGGGCGGGGTCTCTTGCTCCTTTACGTCATTCAAGAGGGGGTAAGAGAGGAGGTGGGCGTGTCTTCGCTGCCACTGCTGCATCAGTGAATGACATGAGGATGTGAAAGAATACAGCGGGCTGGGCATATGATTTTAAAGCCATTCTCGAACGGACTGCTATATGGACGATGAGGAATAAACTAAGGACTGACTGAGGAACGGTAAGACGCGTCTTAAATAATAGCTTGGTGGCGTAAGGCGCATCCGTGTGCAATAAGAGGAGATCCAGGTGCACCTGTCTTCTGTACGTGCCTGGACCGCTATAAGACGCATCTTGCGGGTATACAGTGTTTTTTATTTATTTATTTTCCCAATCGAGGCCGGTTTGAACAAAGGAACTTGGCTGGGAAAATAAATAGCCGATTATTTTGCTGGATTTGAGGTAGGGCGTCTTTTCAGCGCATCATCATCAAATGCATTGCGATATGATTGGGGATTGAATTTTCTTTGTCTGTAGACACATTATATGGCTATATATCAGTACGGACTGGGACTGTTGCGTAACAAGCTGAACAGAAAATCCGTTTATGGATTACAAAGTAATGATCAAACGTATAATATTTGATGCGAGAGAAGGATGATGGTGGATGCTTTCTTGTTCACTGCCTCTGTATGCACACATCTCTATCAGAAATCAGCATGCTCTGGTTAATGTGTGTCAGAAAGGCTCTCTGGTTATTCAATCTATAGATGCTTTTAATATATAGCCTACTTTATAGGTGCTGTGGGCTGAAGGTACCTGTAAACAATCTAGCTATCCACCAATGGTGCGTTTAGGCCCTGAGCTGGGGCTGTTGGCCTCAGTATTTTCTCTTTTATTAAGATTAAAGTTTTTTTTGTTGTTGTTGTTGTTATTGTTTTATTTTTTTGGTCAAGCAAAGTTTTAGACGTTACGAAACAGTTTTGGAAATATCATTTATATTATGAGTTGGATATTCAACCAGGTGGTTGTAACTTCTAGAGGTCTTCAAGATGACTTATGATCATTTAAAATAAATTAAGGCACGAAAAGGATAATGCACAGTTGGTCACCAAATAAATGCATATCCTGACCGTGTAAGAGATCAAATGAATTACATATAATAATTTTTTTATCTTATATAGAGACCATTCTGCATCTATAAATGGATGAATCACTACTCTATTTATATTTATTTCCAAAAAAACAAAAACAAAAAAAACCCAACATGACCAGAGTTACTACTACTTCTAAAACTAATAAACAGTAATCTGTTTTTTGTATATAGCACATAAAAGGCCTGTTTACACAATAAATGCTAAATATAGAGATAACTACAAGGATTATTATATAGCAGTGTCCACACCAACACACGATAAGTTTCTGTTGCCGTTTTGTCATCGGCTGCTTTAAATGCGCCAGAACTAGATTCTGATTGGCTTTCAATGTTTTTGTTGTTTTCTTAGCTGGAAAATGGTTCTGTAAGTGATTCCAGCAATATTGTTGTTTCTCTGCGTCGTTGTTGTTATAGCTGCGATGTGGACTCTGCTATATCGTTCTCATTATAGTTAGCGTCCTTGGTGTGAACGAGGTTTAAACCAGTGCTTTAATAAGCATAAACATAAATGTACATCTACAAAAATTAAACAGCTACATTGTGAAACAGCTGCAGTTAGTAAACAAACAAAACCACGCATCCGGGCCAGAAGGTGTCCGTATAGAGTCCAACAAGAGCCAGATAAATGTTTAGCAAAAACGTACTGACTGCACCTTTGAGCTTCATTTAATTCATGGGATGTTGTGAGTTTGTAGAAGGCTAAAAGTAAAATCGAATCTTTGATTTTTGACATTTGAACTTGCATAACAGTTGTGTGCTTGTGGTTTCTTAAGAATGTCAGTCAGGGGGAAAGTTTCAGTTCAGGCTATCACGCACTTGTCAGATTGTTTAAGCATCAAACGCAGCCACAAGATCGCCAGCTGACTTGCTGACACCTCTAGGCGCACTGAATCCTTTGGAAAATATTTTCTTTTCTTATTAACAGCTTGTCTGTAACAGGAAACCTTCACACGTTAGAAGGTAGATTTCTCTGGCAATGTGCAAACAGGCTTTGAAAAAGTTTGTGTGCTGCATTCCTTTTGTTTTGTCTTAGAGAGTTTACTGATGTGTGTGTGTGTATGCCTTTATATATGTATATATATATCCAGTTATTCAGTATTATTAATTTCTGATGCAGTAGTACAACTAAAATTAAGCAAACGTATAATATTGATCTACATTCTGAGTTGAAAGTTGTAAATCTTACTAGGGACTTAAGGTTAAACTCAAAGAATGGGAAAATAATAAACAGACAGGGAGATATTTTATTGATCCTTGAAGGGAAATTTGAAAAGGCCAAAGAGGTTTCTCTGAGATGTGATGGATGCGACACATTTAGCTGCATTCCACTTTTATGGCAGACAAGCCACACTCTTTACGGCGGATGGACTTCCTTTTGGTTGTTTTATCTTATATTAAATGTTGCGCTCTGAAAGTAGGCAGCACACATGAACACGTATGACCTTGACCTGGTTGTTTCAGATGCTGTCATACAATCTGACATGCCCCTGTTGACTCAGTCTGCAAGACTCCAGCCTTTTTACTTCTCTGAAACTGAGAAAGGAGGATGAGTTGGAGACAGATGGGATGATCAGGGCAAGGCACCAAGGCGGAAACCCCGGGCCGTTTGAAGCCACTGAGGTCCTGTGCGCGACGGGGCACCAGGGGACAATGTCTGGCAACCGATCAGTTTCTACATGGAGTTCTGTCCACTTTACTAAGATCAGCTCTCTGTAATCAGACATAAAATTAATTTGTTTGTTAAAAGAGATCACAGACGTTGATGCTTTATAGTGCTTTTGAGGTTTCAAGGTTGGTTACTTTCAGCTTTTGTTATAATTTGACATTGGAGACACATTAAAAAGTCCTGTTCAGATCTAGAACAATAAGTCTACTAATAACTAGTTTTGTCAAATGCTGCATTAAACGCTTAAACTATTTAAAGTCTGTTTAGATTCTGATTGGTTGGAGCTTTTTATATTGTTCATCAAATGAAAAAAGTGATTTAGTTTATTTGTGAACTTTAATAATTAGAAAAGTTTTTAAAAGTACCAATTTATCATCAAATGTAAAGCACGCTTATTTACATTGCACACTGTACACATATACTAGCACACATTTAATACCTCAAAGATATTTTGGTATTTTCGGTATTAGAGATGTTTTGAAGACATGCTCATGCTGCTCTTTTCCATACAGTATATAACAGAGGTTTTCATGTTCCAAAATGAACCGTAAGTGCACCATAAACGTTAGTCCATACATATTTGTGTGCTGTATTCTAGAGCATATTTCATTTCAATTCTGGTCCGTAATTTCTCCCTGCCTTTGCCTAGTCAAACTTGGCACTCCAAGACAAATTTCATTTTGGGTGATCTATTACTTGGCATAAACACATTGCATGCACTTTATTAGGAAAGTCCCTGTAGTAGCAAAGTATCTGCCAATAACAAATGAGGGACATTTTGAAATACAGTTTGTTCCTAAAATGTAATTCTACAAAGCCTAACAACCTGCGCATTTTTAGACTGGACTATATTTAGAGCATCAACATGAAAGCAGCTTAAATATAATTGTATTCTGGATTTGACTTCTTGAGAACTGTGATATATTGTGGGGTTTTTTATCGTTTGACCACGTAAATGGTATCAGGACAGTTACAGTTTTCAAACGAGGAAGCTCATCCCATCAAAGGCAGAAGCTTTCTGTTTCTCCACAGCATTCCATCTGCCTCCCGCCTCATTCTCTAGAAGTTTTAGTCCTTGAGATGAGATGAAATGAGTCAAGTGGCCCACAGCAATCAGTGCTCAATCACTGCACGGGGCTTTGAAGTGCGACCCGCTCCCTCCGCCGCTCAACAGGTGGGGAAGCAATGTTAAGTGGTCTGTCCACAGGCAGAGAGAGGTCACCCAGAGGGCGAGAGGGATTGTTATTATTTTTTCATATTTATTTATTTATATAGCTTTTTTACACTTATTTGTCACTCCTATTCACAGATATAATCATAGGCACCAGTCTTGAGGCTGACTGTTCAGAGACATATCTGTTTGTGTAGTAATTTGCTACTGAACCTAAAGCTTCGCTGGGACGTCCTGAATGAGGCCATTCTGAGAGGGAGTAGTGTGAGGATCTGTGGGATTTGAACCGTCATGGTGGGATCTCTGAAATCTAGAGGCTCTGTGAGGTCACTATCAGTGTTTTTAATCCCACGTCATCCCGGGGGAAATCAGCGAGTACTCGGAAATCTTGTGAAAGCAATTGATTCACCAAAAATGGAGCTTCTGACATCATTTACAAACCCTTGTGTCATTTTGGAGCTTGACGACCGCAAGTCCTCATTCACTTTCATTGTATTAAAAAGACTGCCCTGCATATGTTTTCAGTAATTCACCTCTTGTTGTGTTGCACAGAGAAAGGAAATACAGGGTGAGTAAATGATGACAGAAAAGTGGACTACCCCTTTACATATTTAGCTTAACCTCAAGTTTGTCAAATTGCTTGTAGTTTAAAAGCAGAAGTTAAAATCACTAAATTATACATTAATTTAAAGTCACAAACTCATTCATTTGAACATAAATATTACGTTCCTCTGTTAGTCCTTTTCTTGTTCTTATTATAAGAAGCAGAATTTTATATACTTTCATGCTTAATGTTCTTCAGCGCTCTGCTTCATCAGCGTTTGAGAATGTAGATAAAACTGCAGTAAAGCGTCATCAGCTGTTAAAATCTACAGTAAGCTCAGAATAATGTCCAGAGGAAACGCGGTGCATTTGGAAAATCTCCAAATCGAGCCATAAATCGATTCTGCATCGATTTATCATAATATGCACAGCGCACAAACACAATTGATCGATACTGTCGATTATTTTCATGATCGTTTTTTAACGATTAATTGCTGCAGCCATAGTTTAATGTGACTCGTGTGCTTTACCTGAAGACCTTTAATGTAACTTTGCCTTGATTTAGAGCTGTAGGATATCTGTTGATGTTTACTTAAATCCTATTTGAATGAAGAGTGTCAACTGTGATTGGGATATTTCTTGTTCAGAAGCACTTCAGATGAGTGCAGGGCTGAAGCAGGTTTATAGAGGAGAAAATGGCAAGTCAAGTAGCTTGTTGTTGGTTGTGAACATGTCTGAGGAGGTATAGTGCATTTACTTTTCAGCCTTTCTTTATGCAAAGGTTATGCTGCTAGGTAAAACTAGGTGGTTATTTTCATATTATGGCCCAAAAATAACAGTCGGGGGGTTAAAGTGATGTGCAAAAATCTTAATTTTTTTAGAAGACAGTGTTGCAAATGTAAAAACAGGATAAATGCATGCACAGCACTATTAAATATCCAATATCGGACCGATTACATAAACCGTTCATGAAATAGTTCACTTAATAATTTGCTCGCTTGATTCTTGAGTGTTTTGTAACCATGTGTCATGATGTCACCTTTTATAGTTAGAACTACAACGAGTCACTTGCTGAATAACCTAGTAGAGATGTCCTTAAGAAAGATCAGCCTGTTCTTATAAGACGGAGGGAGAGTCAAACTTCAGTCTGTCGAGCAACTCAAAGTGTGGTGAGGAATCTGGCTGACAGCTTGGAGACTGGAACAGGAACAACAGCTATCGGACGGAGATCCTGACAGGCTAAATATGCCCCTCAAACCGACAGACACTGGGTCAGGTCAGGACTGGCTGGTTTCAGGCTGAGGAACTTACCGGAGATGTGCAGGGTTAGAAGAAGTTCTTAGGCATGAGGACAGTGTCATAGACCAGCCCCGTGTTTTGACCTTTGAAGGGAGAGTTTATGAATTTGGAGTCTGGTGATGATTTAGATGCTTGATGATCACGAAATTACACACATTTTTATGGAAGTCAGTTTCTGCCACAAAATAAAACAAATAATTAATTGCAATTTTTTTTAATCTTTTATAATTTGTGAGTTTATATCTGACAGTTCATGCTTTGTATTTGGTGTTCTGTTTAAATGCATTTTCATGAGAGTGGGCTCAAAATTAAATGAAGGAAGTAATAGTTATTTATATTTTTAAATATTTTTCCATTTTGGTTTAGCTCATTCCATTTAAATAATCTTTTAGATATACATTTTTTTTAAAATACATTAAAATATTTAAATAAATATTCAAACAGAAATACAATAATAATAAACAACAAAAAAAATTATTAAAAATAATAATAAATATACACATACATAAATAATTGTGTGCTTTAAAAATGGTTTGAATATATTTTTAAATATGTAATTTTTAAAAATCTAATTTTTTTTTGCTCATTAGCAAAATGCCATTCTTTGAATTAACAGTTTTTTGTAGACCTATGTAAATCTTTTTTTTTTTTTTTTAAGATTTGTTTTTGCCGTTTTTGCCTTTAATTTGTTAGGAAAGATCATAGCTGACAAGAAATGAAGCGGTAGAGAGTGGGGGGGCGGGATTGGGAAAAGTCTGCAAGCCTGGACTCAAACTCACGACGCCCAAAACACAATGGCACTAAATGTCAACATGCTGCCCACGAGGCTACTGGCGCCAACGGACATATGTAAATCAAATGAACCAATTTTTCCTGAGAATTAGCTCAGAAAATGCAAAAATTTACATTGTGTGTGGGTCTGGAAATTTAATTTGCTTATGGTTTTGCAGGTTACACTGATTTGACTCATGAGTGACTCAAACACTGATCCATTTACAGGAATCTACAAAATGTTTCATTTGTGTAGGATGTGGAAACGAAATTAGCATTGATTTCATTGTATTTCAGGAACAGCTGCAGGAGTAAATATATGAATAGGGCTTTCAGTAAATGCTTGAATGGTTTTTAACTTGCCATTCGTGTACATTGAATGCTTGATGTCACAAGTGGACCCTGTGTTTTACAGGGTGTTGCAATATTAATGTTGTTAGAAATAGAATATGTCATCACGTCACCATAAATGTTTCAGGAGTATTTCATTCACTTACAGTAATTTCAGAACTAAATCCTTCTTATGTTGCCAAAAGGTTCAGTAGTTGTTAGTATCAAAGCTATACACAGTGTCTTGTGCTTGCTTAGACAGTTTCCACAGTAAAAATCTACATTGAGAAGTCTTAGCTGTATAACCATACATATTTTTAGTCGACTTGACAGTGTATTTTGGCATGAGCGCTATATTTTTTCAACAGAAAATGCTATAAGACCAAACATGCTAGCATTAGCAATGCTAACATTATCAACACATTTCTCTGTGAATCTCCTAATTGTCGAGGTAGGCACTTCATTAGAGGCTGTTTTTTGCAAAAAAATCTCTTTTTTACATGACACCAGCTTGTCTATTTTGTGAACAATAGTTTAACTTTGCATGTTATATTAGCCTTAAAACGAGAACTAAAATGTTCCCTTTGTGTTAAATGAATGTGCCACATTGAGAATGAGTAATTGTTGCATGTTATTCCAATAAAAAAAAAAAATCTTATAGCAAAGTTTAATAACCCTTTCCTCTTCAGTTGAGGTCACCTTATTTTACCTCTGTCCTTTCATACATTTTTGAAAAGGAAATAAGTTGCGAACACCCTTCATGTTGACTTTTACTAGTTAATGGCTATCTAATGGCCTCCGTTTGCACATCAAGACCACAGCGTGTCATTTTCGTTTTCAGAAGGATGCTCATGAGCAACTGTGATTGCACAACACAGTGCAGGCCTTTATGTTATTAAAGCCCTATTGATTTTGCTAATATCATATATATATAGAGAGAGAGAAAGAGAAAGTCTGTCAATTTTTAAGACCTTTGTCATACTCAAAAACTCAAAAAGTTGGGCTTGGTTGTGGTCACAGGGCTCTGTAGTGCCACTAAATGCAGGCTGTAACCAGGATGAAGTTTTTTCAATGTGAACGAAATTTGGCAGTGTGGTCACTGACGACGTCATGTAAGATTAAATTTATGTGGCATTATCTGACTCCGCCCAACAGGAAGTCAGCCATGTTGGATGGGAAATGCTATTTTTTGCAAGGTTTTGACCCTTGTCACACTTGCTCAAATCCTTACGCCAACTTTTTCAGATCAAAATGTTCCATTGCTGCCTCATATATCCTACCCACTAACAGGTCATATTGGTCACAGGTTTTATGCCTGATTGGAGCTCAAAAGTTTGGGGTTCAGTCTTTTTTTAAATACTTTTATGAAGCAAATACACATTTAAATTGATCAAAAGGAACTAAAGAATCTTATAATGTTACGAAGATTTCCTTTTCAAAGAAAAACTGTTCTTTTGAAATTTTATTGAACCAAAGAGTCCTAAAACAAAAAATATTAAGCAGCACAAATGTTTTCAACATTTCTTAAGCATCAAATCTATATCAGGATGATTTCTCAGGGATAATGTTACACTGAAGACTGGAGTAATGGTTAGAAGAAATAGAAATGGAGTACCTTCTAAATGCAGTTATTACAAGCTTTATTCTCAATGAATCTAGCCGAGTACAGATCAATATACTGCAAACAGGGAGGAGCAGTTAGGTGAACTTCATATTATTTCTATATTATATTCACTGGAAGTAAGTAGGCCATTCCACTACATTTGGTGGATTTCTGCATACTTTAACTAGGCAGAAGTAGGACATGAATTAAAACAATCCAATGAGATCGAAAGCATATCTCTCAATAGCATAAGAGAACGGAAAGGCGAAAAAGAGGAGGATGAAGGAGGGGTGAAGGATACGGATGTTTGGGCTCCTCTCTAAAGGAAGAGTGAGACAATGTCAATTGTGTCTGGAAGAAAGCCACACTGAGACGCATAAGTGACAGTGAAAATTCAATCAAGAGGGATGCCGGGTGTTGTTGGACAAACACACGCACACGATGAAGGGCTGGTGGCCAGCGGTGACATTCGTACTGTGTCATGGGGGATGGGGGCAAGAAAATGACAACCCAGACACAAACTGACACGCAGCAGGCAAAGTGAGCTCAACAGACACGTCATCTTCACCCAGTGTCCCGCTGAGCCTTTGTTTCCCATCAGCACTCTCTCAGGGGACAACAACGAGCTTCTCTGTGCCAAAGCTAACTACATATTTGATAAAAGTTGATTCTTCGATCAATGCACAACTGACAAAGTGGAGAACTGATCACCAATGACCCATGATGTCTGTGTGTTGTGTTAAAAGTCAGATATGATCTTGGACATTTAGTTTTTTGCTTTCAACATCATTTTAAAGAATGCTAGCTTGTAGTATTTGCTTACATACAGTAACAAAATCTACAAAGCCAGCATTGTTTTGTTATATCGCCATCCCTTAAACATGGATTATTTAGATAGATCTAACTAGTTGGGCTTTTTAAATCAATTTTCCAACTAAAATATATATATATATATATATATTTACTTTAAAAAGCATGACTAGTTAATTGAAATAACTTATTCAGTTTAAACATAATTTCTTAACATTTACTGTAACAACAAATGTAACTTTTATGGACCTAAAAGCTAGTTTTTCATAGCCTAAAATATGCAGAATAAGTTAAATGAATTAATTTTTACAAGAATACATTTGAACAATTTGATAATTTATTAAATCCTTTACAGTAATGTGACCCTGTGAAATTCTTATTTCCTGTGTTATCTATGTACATTTTTTAATGAATATTAAAATGGTTAATCAAACAATGGCATAAAGCACTAACAATTAATGAATCTTTCAAAATCTAAACAAATTCAATTCACTTCCTTGTTGTTCCTTGTTCCTCCCTCGTTTTAATAAAAATTGTAATTAAATTCAATTAAAATTTAAAAATTTATGATATTCTGATATTTGTGCTGTTTATTTGAGATATATTTTTTTAATTAAAACAATAATACATGTAAATGCAATAATACAAGTAAAAAGTATTGGTTAACAATTAGACAAATACAAAAGGAAAAAAAGATACAAATTGAATCATTTTGCCACGCTAACATTTTTAAACTCATTTTTACTATGGTGAACAGAATGCAGCATTGTTTTTTCTAAAAGGAATTAAAAGTCAACAATGAAGCTAAATTTCTATGAATCACACAACCATTAGTTGTGTCATTCAATAATATTAAGCGCAGGGGGCCCTCTGGTGGTTCGGAGACTTTATACAACTAGTGTACGTTGCGTATAAGACTGTGGCAGATGCTGAAAACACCATGAGCATCATGCATTAAATTGTGCGGCTCATTCAGAGAATGAAAAAACAAGCAGGTTCATAAACCAACATTTTGTGTCATTTTTATGACTGAATTCCACGGCTCTGCCTCGCACAAATCACAGGGACAGCACGCCAAATACGCCTAAATTGTCATCATAAGGAAGCGTGAACTCTTGAAATATAACACATCAATTTATACCCCAAATTGTTTAACTTGCTAGAGTAAAATGTCTGTACAGTTTTGGCAAAATCTCATTTGCACTTTGAGACGTTTTACGTCTCCAGACAACCTGACACCTTTGTGTCGACGTTCAACGGTGAAATTGCGCCTTGCTCCATATGTCGTTCTATAACAAACTATGTTTCACTCTGGGAAATCTTCGTAACTGTCTTCATGTATATCACCTGATGGACCCCTGTAGATTTGGGTCAACCGATGTTGTTTTAGCTGAGCTCTTGTTCAGATGGCTGAAAAGTAGGCCAGGAACAAGAGAGAGACACAATGAGAGAAAAGGAGAGGCCCGGTTCTGGCGCAGCCGACCCACCCTACCGCTGCGTTCAAAGCCATGTTGGTTCTGTCTGTTCCCTTGCCAATCCATGAAGAGTCCAGGCCCAAACAGAGCCTTTACTAGAGCAGGAATGGACTTCAGCCAGGCTTGAGGATAGTGCTAAAGCTAATAAGCTAAGTCCTGTTTTCAAGTCTATGTGGACAGTAATTGGTTTGAATGGGAAAAATTCACTAGCTAGTGATTTTACCACTGACTAAATCAGAAATTATTCAGCCATTTGAGGTAATAGGTGCTTGAATTTTCATCAGATCTTTGAAATTCGCTGAATTTTCTTTGAAAATGGCTGCTAGTGCCTGTAAATGGTGAAATTTTGCTAAAAAGATTATCATTTTCTGTATTTGGTGTAGCGCAATGTGTTTATGCAGTTTAAGGTTCAAAAAACACATTATTTACTGATTGTAAGTAAATGTGTTTTTGTCAGTGTGAAACTGGTGATTATCTCATGAATAATATGCCAAAGTCAACACAAGCTGAAGTGCCAGTGATGCTGCATTACTCTGAGCTTGATTTGCTGGCCTCCGAATGCACGTTTGCTTCTTCAATCTCTCGCCATCAGGTTTGTTTAGCCCCCTGTTGCTGGCTGCAGCATCTGCTGCTGCAGTGAGAGCCGGATTTCTGGGCTTTCTGTCAGCTGGTGGAGAAAACACTTACACGCCCAGATGGCTGCAGACATACCGAGATGTTATCACGAGCTTCTCGAGTCGAGGTGTCAGAGACGGAGTTATACAGAGAAGCAGGGTTGTGTCGCAAAGCGCTTTCC
>JAUCMU010000053.1:11553062-11567333 GCA_032275025.1 Enteromius treurensis | reverse complement strand
GGTGTGTCTCCCTCGTTTGAGTTGATTGTCTCCCCTACATAAGCCAACCCTGTGTTTCAGTCTGTGTTCGTCATTGTTAATGTAACGTGTGTTATTTGCTCGTGTATATTCCACTTTATGTTAATTAAATATGTTTTCTTATAAAGAAGACTCTTTCCGTTCTATTCCCGCGTATCCCCGTTACAAGTACTTTTAAGTTTTATTTTTTTATTTACACATTTGCTAACACTAAATTGTAAGTATTATGCTAATATTGTGTCTATGCTAGTTTTGGTTTGTGTTTATGCATGTTTCTTTTTAGTCATGTTTTATAGCTGCCTACTTTAACGCAGTTAAGGAAAGAAGTCAAATACTAAAAACTTATTTTATTTATTGCATTTCTAAATTGTCGGAACTAGCTTACCAAGGATTTGCCAGTATGTTAGCATCTGTTATAGACAAATTCTATAAATTCTGTTTTAATTTATCTACATATTATTAATTTAAATATTTATTTACATCTTAAATCTATCCTTACCACTTTTTTGTATAACTAAACTACATAGCAGTGCATGCTACGCTAATATGGTATTAGCTGTACCTGGTTTGTGTTTACACAGGCATGTTTCCTTTTAGCCCTCAATATGTTTCTGTTGGTGCCTACTTAGACATTAAAAAGCACAATATATGCACTTCCTTCAAGTAGTTTGGTAAGTGTCTGCCAAGTGAATAGTTGTAAAACATAACATTAGCCTGCAGTTCATAATGGCTCTCCACGTAAACACCTCTGCATATTAGCTTGTGTGTTTCCTCTACAGCTTTTAGCGTAAAAGCTTATTGCTGTAACAGCATAACATGGACAGGAAAACAGCAGTGTGTGATCGATAGCAAATACTTGAATTCTTTATGAGCTGCACTGTTTTCATTGTCCCGAAGCTCTTGAATCATCTTCTGCTGAACGAGTGTCAGTTATTAAAGCTGTAAGACACGAGTGGGTGTGGATGGAGAGGAAATGTTTGTGTGAGGCAGAGGACAGCGAGTGAGTGGGTGTGTGTTTCCTATAGAACTTCTGCGTATTGATGCCATTGAGATAAAATCAACTATAAAGCTGAACAAAAGTGCATGTGCAGAGGAAAACATTTAAATTTGTTAAATTTGAGGTTTTCGCTTACGTTTGCGCAACCTCCTGCTTTTCCATTTGCTAACGAAATGTTTTAATCTTCTTGTATGTGTCTCAATGCCGTCAAATACAAATTTCTGCGAACTGCCAAATAACAACAAATTTGGCAGTGAACTATAGACAGTTATTAAACTGATTTTTAGCATACTATGTTCTATTTAATCACACATTTATTGTGTGAAGTAGCCATTTATTTATTTATTTTTGTCTGGTGTTACCAATAGAACTTATGCAAAATAGGAAATTATATTTAAAAATGACATAAAAATTATTTGATTAAATTATTCCAGATATTATCCATAGTATATATATATATATATATATAATTATATAAACCTATAAAATCACTACAAGAAAATTCTAATAAATAAGTACACAATTTAATTAAGGAGATCAAAAATAATACAGTTTTAATTCTAAATTAAATTGTCTATATTTTTCAAAAGCACATTTTTTTTTTTTAGAATATAGCGGTAAACTATCTGTCTTTTTATCTACAACACAGTATAAACACAAATATTTCTATAAAATATGCATACGAAAAGCCCAATCATTAAAAAAAATATTATTAATAAATGATTTATTATTAAATGTAAAATTATTTAATTATAAGTGAATTATACATTAATTTATTTATTTGTATTTTTAAATATTAAAATATTTATTATTATAAAAACATGTAATATTTGAATAGAACATATTTGTATAAAAAGAACATTAAGAACATTCTATATATATCTGTCTATATATATATATATATATATATATATATATATATATATATATATAAGAATATGACGATATACATGTATAAATGTGTAAATATTTTTAATATAGTATTTATATACACATAATACAAAGACACAGTATATATATATTGGGTGCGATTAATCGCAGTTAACCATTTGACTGCAGTAATTATTATACATTTAATTCTTTGTATTTCTTGAGTAATGTTTTTTTAATAAACATGAAGTATTAATTTACAATTTGAGCACAGGTTTTGATTTGTGTGATGTAAAACGGGACATCTCAATTCAAAATGTTACAAGTAATGTTGTGGGAAATGTTATAAATCAGCGATATATTCTCTCTCTGTAGTCGGGGCTGGTGTACACCGAGGAGGAATGGGAGAGAGAGTGGAATGAATTGCTGAAGCTTGCCTCCAGTGAGCCGCGCACACACTTTAGCAAGAACGGCAACTCCAGCGGAGGGTAAAGCTCACCCACACACCCTCACAAATATAGATAAACAGTTACATCTTGTTATGTCACATTCGGTTGTCTTTCCATTCCCACCTACTGTATAGATGTGACTACAAACACTTCCTCTTATGCAAATTGTGTAACCATTGACAGCAATGTTACAATTTACATAAAATGCTACAGAACACAAAGAAATGCCTCCTACACACAATTAACCATCATAACATACTCACACATACCATTACTATGTACATATATGTACAAATTAGTACAAGGCATTAACCAGTATGTGTAATAATTTCCACTTCTCTTGTTTCGCTAAAATGCATCAAACTATGGACTGTCCCAATAAGCCCAGCTATGTTTCCCACAGACCCACTCTCAATGCACTCAGACTGCCATTAGAGGCCACTAGAGATTAACTCCATCCAGTAACCTCACTTAACTCGTGACCTTTAGATGGACACTGTGCCATTAGACAAAACACAAAGAACCCATCAAGAACCTTCTTTTGCTCTTTAAGGAACTGTTTTAATACATGGAGAAGAATACTGTGAAGTTGAGCTTATTGTGTGGTTGAAAAAAATCACTTGTGTTCATTTAAATGTGCTACACTGCCACCTGGTGGTAATGGTTTGAGTGTTACATTAGTTTTGGCTTTATTCAGAATAGCATACTTGCATACTCTTTATGCAGTGTGTGTGCTGTGCATAATATGTATATTTTCTGAATGTGTGCAACGCTGTGTCCTAAAATAACAGTGCCTCCCATTTCTAGACTAAAGGTAATATCAGCCTTCATTTTTAATCATATTTACAAAGGCTTTAAATATCTTTTCATTGTTTTTTATTTTATTTATTTATTCTTTTTTAACTCAAATGGGATTTTTGGATGTAGATTTTGAATTAGATTTTATCTTTATATTTTAGTTTTAAATTTAAACTTTTATTTAATTTATGTTTATTTTTTTATTTTTTTTTAAATGTTGTTTTCACAATTTTTTAATTGATGTTAGTACTTTAGCTACTACTTATTCCAGTTACTGAGGCAACATGTCTGTATAGTTTAATATTTTTTTGTAATCTAGCATTTACATTTTATTTTATTTTATTAATTTATTTCCAATAACAAATATATTTTGTCTTAGTCATTGATAACAGCAGTGGTCCAGTGTTTCTTTGTAACAACATAAAAGTGATCATTTAAAATCATTTAATATCCAAGATAATAACAACAAAGTAGCTTTCTAATATTTGAAGCATGTATCATTGCTTGATACCTTTAAACATACTGATATTTTAAAAGTAGGATCTATACCGTGTAACACAGAAACGGTATTCTTAATGAATTAGACTGTATTTAGAAAAAAAATCTGAAATTTGTAAATTTTTACCTTAAATATGAAACGTGTATTTTTTCATTGTTATAATACGTTTTCCTTTCTCAGTTTCACATGTAGAGACAACTATTAGTAAACCACTTGCTGGCCGATTCCTCTAAAAAGTGTAACTCTGTGTCTCTGTGCTGTTTTCACAATATTTCTTTGTTTGAGTATTCCCAGCATAGCAACACTGCTTCAACCAATAGCATGCATTTGGAGTGTTTGCTCGACCAATAGCAGACAGCAGGAGTGTTTGGGTAACCTGTTTGAAAACAGTCCATAGTATTGGAGATTTGGTGACCCTATTGCTACAGAAGTTATTTCACCTGCGTGTCAACCACTGCAGTTAATCTCAGGTCACAGATGAGCGTAGTGGAAAGTCTGCGCTGGCAGACAGCAGTTTGGTTTCTCCTCTCACTAGTGTCAACTGAAGCGCTGCGGTCAGAAGAGTTTCGACCGAATCTTGCTTCAGGAGGAAACTTAACCCTCACCTTTAATCTGCCTTCTGAAGTCACACTGACTGGAAGTGAAAGCATCAACCGCCAGGTCTCTGGCCATGCCTCAGAGTCTTCAGGATTGGAAAATATAGCTTCCTGTTTTTCTCAGAGCGGCCGCGGTTCTGTCTACTCTAACAAAAGTTAAATATGAACTAGTTCCTTTACTGAAAAAAAAAAATGGAAATGACAGTTGATTCAGGTAACAGGTGTTACACTACAATGTTCAGTAAGCCTGATGCAGTCTTTTAAAAGTCTAGAACAAATTCAAAAGACATGCATTAATAAGAACAATCCAGTTGGTGATGGTACTGTGCATGAGGGATATTAGTTGGAGAGGTTTGCCTTTTTTACAAAGGTTTTTGTGTGTTTGGCTGCATTGCCGCAATGGAAAAAGGAAGGCTTTCACAGAATGACAAATATGTCAAAAAGCTTTCATTTTAAAGGCATAGCTCATCCAAAAATGAAAATTCTGTCATTGATCGCGTTCCAAACACTGAACACAGATGAAGACATTTCTGATGAAATCCCCAAGGGTTCTGACCCTGCATAGACAGCAATGCAACTGACACGTTTAAGACCCAGAAAGATAGTAAAGACCTGATTGAAATAGTCCATTTTGTGCACAACCAAAACAAAAATAATGACTTTATTCAGCAGTTTCTTCTCTTTGACGTGGTACTGTCAAAAACATGTGACACCACGTGAACACTGACACGAAACAGAAGCTGTTGAATAAAGTTACTGCACACTAAAAGGTGTCTCAGCGCTTTATAAAATTACAGTTAAACCACTGATGTCACTAGGACTATTTTAACGATGTCCTTACTACCTTTCTGGTCCTTAAAAATGGTAATTGCATTGCTTTTTATGCAGAGATTTGATTTCATCAAAATATCTTAATTTGTGTTTTGAAGATGAATGAAGGTCTTACAGATGTAGAACAACATGAGGCTGAGTAATTAATGACAGAATTATATTTTTTTGTGTGTGAACTAACTAACTCTTGCATAAATTGTACAGTAGGTGATTTGATACTTCTGAAAAATTGTTTATGGGATAATTAGGACTTTATATTGATCCACTACTGAATATGTGGTATGAGGTGTAATATTGTTACTTATTTTCTGAAGGCAGCGTAGATGTTTCACCACCCACAGTATGAGTGTGTGTGGTTTGGTGGTTAGTGCTGATAAAGTGCATGAAATGAGTAACTGTTCATTTCTCTCTTTTTTTTTTTAAACATACAGTTCTATCATAACGTTTCGCAAAACATAGTACTTTTCAGATGCTATGCATGCTTTCCATGGTGCTTTTAAAAAGAAGCATGCATATGCAGTAAGCTAGAGAAGTTTGTCCATAATGGAATGCAGGTGTAGTTCATAATAATGAATGTAAAAAATGTATGATTTCTGATTAAATAAAATTCCTCCTTCAAATTCTTATGCAGGTTTATATAGTCTGCCTGGTCTTGTCGAAATCTCACTTGAAGTAGTTGTCAATCTTTAGACGTAACTTTATGGTGAACTGGAAGCTGCTGTGCCTTGGTTTCATGTTCTTACTTTCACCACTGAACAAAGATTCATAATGTTTGTCAGATATGTCACTATACGTGTATGTTTATCTCTTACAGGGTGGATAACTCAGAAGACCCGGTTTACGAGAGCTTGGAGGAGTTTCATGTGTTTGTACTTGCCCATGTTCTGAGAAGACCTATCGTGGTGATCGCCGACACCATGCTCAGAGACTCTGGAGGGGAAGGTAAGACTCACAATCCAACAAGTCAACCACGTTTGCTTTACCATCATGTGCAGCTTTTTATTCATACCACTAGAGGGCTTCATAGTGTTTTCTATTTGACACCTATTTTTTTTTATGGAATTTTTTTTTTTTGTTAAAAACCAATTAAAGCTGTTATCGGGAGTTATTAAACACCTGATAACACAACGTCATGCGACCGTCATTACATGCTTGAATGCTTTTATAGGATTAAAAATTAAAATTCGTATCATTCCAAAACCGTGACACAAAGCAGAACAATAAAAAAACACTGACTTCTGCCCTAGTCCCCCTTGTAATGCTCACAAGAGAAGTCGTTCCATTAACAAACTATTCTTTTGAGTCAAAGCTTTTCAATGAATTCTAAATGATTCATTCACAAATTCCGATCTGACCTAAAGATGATCCACTGGAGGGAAACATTAGCCTTATTTAAAAAGATTACCTGAATTTTTCAGTTCGGATTCAGTTCCATACGTTTCAATGAACCATTTTAGATTCATTTAAGTGTCATACAGACAAATGAACCATCTGCTGTTCTTACCTTGCAGCTTTTGCACCCATTCCTTTTGGAGGGCTGTACCTGCCATTGGAGGTGCCTCCCAACCGCTGTCACTGTTCCCCGCTGGTGCTGGCCTACGACCAGGCCCACTTCTCAGCCCTGGTGTCCATGGAGCAGAGAGACCAGCAGAGAGAGCAAGGTAGACACACAGCAGAATGAACCAAACAATCTCACAACATGATGATACAGCCGGGGGTTAAGTAACTATGTCTAATTGATATACAATCCAATGTGGATGCTAAGGTTTTGCAGTTAATTCCAGCTGGTTGCTTTAGGACAGGAATGTTAAGTAGATGAAATAGTTCTATAGACAATAATTTAGTAAACAAATCTGTTCTAGAAATTGAAGTGAATACAAGCCACTTAGTCAACACTGAGACAGCATAAAACAGTTTTATTTTTACACATTTTTACATTTTGATAACCTTTGCTAGCACACAATACTCCCTTAAATGTGATATTTAACACATGAATAACACTGATAATTGTATTTTTTTTTTTATGTACTTTATAATGTTGTGATGTGGGGCCTAAATGCATTTAATTTTGTTATTAATTTTTTTATACAAAATAGTATAAATAGAATCACCCATTTATGTGAAGAAAATAATTATTGATTCATTTTTGACGTGTGTCTAATATTTACATTTTATTTTACATGTTCAATTTACTTGATGGGGGGATTTTTGGATTTATATTTATGCTTTTATTTATGTATGTTTTGTGTGTATAGGTGGAAAACCTCATTATACTATTTTATATGGATTTATCTACAGTTTATGTATAGAGGAAATTGGTGGCTTATCAACCTTTTTTGAAATGTATCATATCATATCATATCTAATGTTGAAATTATTAGGCCTAATGCATATTATTTCATGCATATTAAAAATTTGCATGCTGTGCACATTTTGTATGCTTCATATTGTAGGAATTAGTATGAAAAGCATATTAGCATTACATTCTAAATAAGTGCATAACCCTGAAGTGTAATTATTTTGTTTGCTGGTTCGATCATTCCATTGAAATTATCTAGAATTTATTTATTTTTTTGCAAAGAATGGACTTGAATCCATCTAATGCTAAATTATTAATGCAGACCTGAAATCGAATTACAGTTGATCAATTATTAAAAGCACATTTTGTAGAGTCCAGTCGATTAGAGATTCAGACAGAGGGAAAAAAAATAGGAATTACACAGTTTAATATATTGTTTCAGACTCTCTCAGGGAGTCTGGCTCCTAGTTAAGGACATTATTAGCTGTTTGTCTGAATTAGAGCCGCCGTTCTAGACCATTATGGTCTATCTTGCAATCTGTACAGTAATGTGCATTACAATGTGTCCCGTCCCCTCAGAAGTCTGTCTGTTCACTACAGTGGTGCCAGTTTGAGCGTGAGGTGAAACAACACACAACAGGCTGATGTTGTCTGAATGAGAATGCAGGCAGAGATCCACACATGCTTATCTCTCTCTCTGTCTCTCTCTTCAACCCTCATTTCACTGACACACTGAAGCTGTCAGTACAGTACAAGCTGTTCTCTTCACACACACACACACACACTGCAGTTGTCTCACAGTCAGGGCATTTGCCAGGCACAAACACACACCAACTGCCAAGGATGAGCAAAACCTTGCCTGTGGCACAAGACCTTTGGACACCATAAAAAACACAGGGACACAGGGGCTAGTTGTCACATGGGCTGTATTTTGATAACTGTTAAGTCCAAAATCGAATTACAAACATGTTTGTTTGTTTGTTTCTATCAGTGGTTTCAAACGCCTAGTTTAAACAACACTTTAAATCAGAATAAGTTTTGTGAGTTTTAATCCCTTTTTTCCAGAAAGGTTAAGTTAACATGTTATAAGTCTTATAATTACCAAAAAAAAAAAATATATATATATATTTTTTTGTCTTACCTTTAATTTTGCCGTTTTTAAAATTGTTTTTAATGTACCGTTCAGAATATAAGCAGAAATCATAAGTTTTTTTGGCAGGTTCCATTATTATAACTTATATTATAAGCCCCATATAAGCCCCACACCCTGTAATAGTGGAACATTTCATATTCTTATATATATATATATATATATATATATATTTGTAGTCAAAATAAGAATCAACCAACCCTGAGACGTGTTTGTTAAAAAAAGTCAAAAGTTTGACAACTAGCCACAGTGACAATAAATAACTCTCTAAAGAGCATATTTGATGCACCATGGCATTTTGTGCCATAAATTTAGATAGCATTGTCTGTAGTTTATGTAAATAACATGTCTGGGTGATATAGAGAACCACCGGTTAAGTGTTTATCTCGCTAGATGGCGCGCTGTCCTTCTGTTAACCGCAGGAAACCTCCTCGCACACTCTCACATACCCGTTGACCCCAAAAGCATGTGGCCGGTTTGAAGCAGTGTGTTGTTGACAGATTAGAGGCCTTCACTTTAGTCACATTTCTCCAGGATATGAATGACTGCCTACTCAGAAAATAAAAGAAAAACACCTTGCACACTCCCGTCTGGAAAACCTCCACCTTTCTGTGAAGTGTGTAATTTATCCACAGGAAACTGGGGATTACCTTTTTTTAGAAACGTCTCATTTATATACTATATTATATTATATTTAGTGCTGTGGAATGATTAATTGCAATTATAGCATCCAAAATAATAGTTTTTGTTTAGATAATATATGCATGTGCACTGTGTATTTTTATTATGTATATATAAATACACACACATGCATGTATATATTGAAGAAAAATATGTTTATATAATAAACACACACTCATACATATATCAAAATGACAACATACTGTCCATATACTATTTTCTTTTCTTAAACAAAAAGGGGAAAAAAGATAAGATTGATCCAACTATCTGCAAAAGTCTTATGTCCCAAAATCTAAAACTTTAAAAAGATACATCTAGTTGAGAAGCACTGCTCATGCTATGCAGTGAGGTGAAGGAACTTGGTTCCTCTGAGCCGAATGAGGTCATTTATTGGTGTGTGTCTGGAGACGCACCATGAGGCCCCTTATACACGTTTGCCACTCCTTTACACAAATACACACATTCACACAATGAGGTATCTACCTCTGACTCAAATCCCAATTCTATTCTTACCCACCTTATTTCTCTCTCTGTCACTTCATCCCTAAAAAAAACGCTTGGCCTGTGCCATTTAGGGCAGATCAGTCCAGGCCAACCACCGCATGTGGTTTAGGCCCTAATCTGCTCCTCCCAAACCCCTACCTCCCTTCATCCACTTCCCGACGGAGAGTCTGTCTCTGTGTGGCTGTCTTGGTGGTGATACTCCCCCCCCCCGGATCTTCCGCTCGGATCTGCCAGGGAGTGCCCGTCTGCCCAGTGTGTGTTCAGGTGCCAGCGGTTTCCCGAGAACACTGAGACTCTTGTGTGTGCGAGTTAGAGAGAGAGAGTTGTGTCAAAAGACCCGTAAAATGTTTCACTTGTGGCTTTCGATGTATGTAGGCTTTGAAGCTAACATCTACTGTATATATTAGTGTACTCCTAAACATTACTAAAATAATTGGACATTGAATTGGACATTACTAAAATATTTGCACATTGAAATTTTTTAGTCTTTCTAGAAAAGCAGAGCGCAAAATATTGATGACTCATCATGCACTTGTGGGCGGGTCCATTTTTTTGTCCAATCACATCCTTTTAGAATGAAAAAGGCCAAATCCCTTAACACCACATCCTTCCGACTAGAAATAGAAAAGTGCATCACTAACAGCCATGACGTAAAATAAAAATAAATAAAAATAAAGAAAGGCACAAGCCTTCCAGTATGTTTAGATCAAACTTCCTGTTTCAATAGGAAATGTTGTTTAATCCCTTTATCAGGCTGTTTTCATGAAATCATCATTTGGTTACTAGAAGGCAAATTTTTACCCTGTTCCTTAAGATTAGCCATTAGCTGAAAGTATTTGTCAAGGAGAACAAAATGTGGTGAAATATCTTTCATCAACCTTTCTCTTTTTCCACTTGTAATCTTTTGTTAACCACAGGGTAATTATAATGTCACTGATTTTAAACTCGTTTGTTGATTTAGGGCCTTTTTGAAGTTTTTAACCCTGAGATTTTCCTGCCCGTTGCAGACATACTGAATGGTTTCCCTGTGACGTGCCATGCTAGCACTTCTTTAATGCACCTTCATTTTTCTGTGGTTACACTTTATACGACACCAGTCATCCAATAGGAAACGTACGTTGCTATTTTAAGACACGCCTGTCCAGCTTTACCAAGACCTCTATTTTCTTTGGCATTTGGCAGGCAGCTTTTAAAGTTTCATCTTGAAAGAATGAAGAACCTTCTTGTGCCATGACCAACTCACGCCAAGCTTGGGTTAAAATCATCCAGATTCCTCGCATCGCAATCAGCATTAAGCATCAGGAGGCCTACGGATATTTCCGTATACAGATTGCGTGTTTTATGTGGCTCTGGAAAGTATGTAGGCAATCGCATTCCCACGCATGTTTCAGAGATTCACGACGAAGCTTTGTTTAGCCTCGCGATTATTGTTTACAGGGGCTGTAAAATACACAACTGTGAACGAAAACCCCTGACTTTACACCTCATCAAGCACAGGCATGGTTTGCGTGACTAAAGCAGGCTAATTGTTTTCCTCAGTGGGCGCAACTGCAGTGATTGATATCACCCAGCAGAGGGGGGAGAGTCTAGAAAACCACAACGATCCCGGGAAATAGTGCTTTGGGAGTCACTCTCAAAAGGATTATATCACACATGCCTCATATGACAGATATTCCCGCTCATTGCCTAACTTTCCTGAGGCGGTGCCATTTCGTGCAGCCAGACCCAGTCCCCGGCATACATCAAACTTCCCCTCGTGCCAACAGAATATACTCTGCATGTAATGCGTTTGTAATGTAGCATGTCAGACTCCATGAGCAATGTTGTCTGTCAACAACTTCTGTTTGTATTATCACCGCAGCGCTCAGCGAAAGACCTTATTTGCAGTCTCATCATCTCCTGAATACTCGTCCATTATCACTCGCTTGTTTATCCAGTCAACGTATTTCGGTTATTAAAAACATATAGACAATGTAGGGGTACTGAATACCAACAGATACTTGAGGAATCAGCACCCCTGGTTCCTTCAGAGCGAGTGGCCCTGACGTCACAGTTTTCAACGTATGCGGTAGAGGCGGGTCAGTCAAGGACAGGTCTACACGATTGCCAGAAGGGATACAAAATACATCATGCTCCAGTCCCTCAGGGTAGAACTGGCAGTGGCGGTGTTTGGACCTGTAACCGGTCCAAATGGTAACAACAGTGCGAGCTGCAGCGTGTGAGTGTGTATGTCGGGCCAGAGAAGGGAGGACAGCTGCAGTGTAGGAGTCAGGACACAACCCCACATAGCTCCAGCGTTCACCGTCTGACCCCGCTCTGGTGGGAAACTGTATCTGTGTTTGCGATGGGGAACACAATGGGGAGCTTGTTGGTTGGGTCTGTGTATGAGTGCATGCCCATGTGTACCATTTTGTGTGTTATTCTGAACAGTGTGTGTGGGAATTCCACCTACATTTCTTACAGATTGGACTTTGGATGCTCTTTCTTGTCCTGGTGTGACTCCCCAAGAATTTGACCCACAGAATTCTGGAAGAAACCTCATAGCCTTAAATGTGCCAGACGTTTGTGTTTCAATAACAGTGAAAAGAACGTCATGGTTGGGGTGAATGATTTTGGCAACTAATATGTTTTTTTGAAACATCTTTTGTTGGTCTTGGAACAGCATTCCTTTTTTTTTTCTTTTTTTTTAACATAGTTGTAAATGAGATTTGAGATTGGGAAGCAATGATATGTTCTTCTTTAATTCAGTGTTATCTTGGCTTTATTTCCAAAAATGTTTCTTTAATTGCCAAATTCCTGATGTAATACTAGGCTACTCATAATTAACCTCTAATCAACATATCATATCAGTTGATATTGTAAATGACTTAATTGAGTCAGAATCGTTTCATACTTCCAGGCCGAGACTACCTCGTCCAGATGAGTTCACATGATTGTTTTTGTGCAATTGTCACGTTCATTATTGCCTAAACCGTTTGAACTTAGAAAAAGCCAAAATGTGCAAGGTTCCAAAACATAAGTGCCAAATGAGTCAGGTGTGAAAATAGCATAAGCACCCAGCCTAAATTTGTCTTATGTAGCCATGCTTCAGTATGATTTGAACGTGGTTACAAGGTTTTCAGGAAATGCGTTCTGCTTCTGATTTTGGCTCAGTTTTGTTTTTGTTTTTTTTGTTTTTCTTCAAAATAAATTTTGCTATGCGATGATTCATCTCTGTGCACTTTGGTTTGACTCACCAAGCTCCATTGAATACAAAGAAGTAGCCATTAACAATTGGTGGATAATAATCCCTTTGTTTTTTGACAAAACTTTAAGAAACTGAATGAAAGGTACATATTCAAGACAAAACGTGCTTGAAGTGAACAAAAGTTGGAAATTCTTTGAGGGTGGACTGAGATTTTGGTTTGTATGAATGTTCAGTAGACCAGCTGGACATTTTTGGCGCTTCGTGTTGCCAGGATTGTGAATTAAAAGACGTGGGTGGGAGGCAAAATCGTGTGTTGATTGAAAATTCAACAGGGAGGAAGTGTTCTTCAAGCATGCTCATGTCTAACTGTGGAAAATTGCTAGCTGATACACTTCTCTACCAACTAGGGCTACATAATTTAAAAAATATTATGATTTGAACTTCCATTTTTTAAATAGGTTTCAAAATGCATATTTACCTTTCACTTTTTTTGTGATTGGGTTATTAGTAGACTTGTATAACAACTTGTTAAAAAAGTGTAAATCTGTAAATTTTGTGTTATAATCATCTTACACATTTTATTTTTTCTACACTTTATCAGCCTTACTACAAACACTTTCTCTCTCCTTGACCTTTTCTTTCTTTCACACACTTTTATTCATTACTGTGAGTCGATGTCTCTCACTCCTACTCTGCATAGTGTCATTTAAATGAGTCATCGAAGAGCAGTATGTTCATCATTGGTACACCGTGAGTTCTACCCAGCAGTCACCTGGCAAATGGCAGGCCGTTCATGAGGAGAAGAGACAGTTTGTTCTGTTAGTGTGTGCGTGTTTATGACTGTATGGTTGTGACAGAAGGGGTTGGAACGTCCTCTGTTCAAACATGCTGTATTTTTCAACAGTCACGAGAACTGAATCTCTCTCTTTATCCCTCTTCTTTTAACTCACTCTCTCTTTTCCCTTCCATACTGTCTGGTGCCTTTGACTAGTCAAGTACATTGACAAATACAGTGATGGGAAAGAGGGGAAAAAGGGAAGTAGTTAGAATGGATGAAAGGCTGTGATATTTTATTTTTAGGAAACAGTGCCGAAACAGTGCCGCACCCAGGCTTGTTAACTTACGGTTAACATACCCCTTGATTAATGTTGAAAGGTTTTCCCTTTCAAATGGGTGTTTGAATCATGGAAATATGATTTTTGTTTCTCTTACATTGTTGCAGTTTTGTCATACCTTGTAGTGTAGGAGTAACCGATGGTTCTTTGAAAGAAACAGTTTTTGGGGGAAAAGTTCATCCTAAAAATCTGACATCATTTAGCCTGGGCCCGTCCATACTTCCTGTGACGCTACATTTTATTTCGCGAGCAAAGTTAGTCTGGCAAAGCTGCCGTT
>JAUCMU010000053.1:11511623-11546498 GCA_032275025.1 Enteromius treurensis | reverse complement strand
TGAGAGTGAGATGAATTAATGCACATTCACATTTAGTCTAGAACTACACTGTATTCACACACTGCACACAATGCTCTGTATTTCTGATTTCTCCCAACATGCCTGGAGTCAGGATACTTGTCAGTCAATAAATAAGAAAAAGTAACTGGTGTTACTTTTTTGAAAAAGTAACTCGGTTATATTTCTCTAAAATTAAAAAGTAATGCGTTACTTTACTAGTTACTAGGAAAAAGTAATATCATTACGTAACTCGCGTTACTTGTAATGCGTTACCCCCAACACTTTTGTTCAGTAATTTTAACGTTTGCCTGTCTTGACAATCATGACAATCCATGGGGTTGCTGTCAGATTTCACCAAGTCAATAGTTTTGCTCTGCTTTTGTTTGATTTATCAAAAGCATGCAATTGTTAGAACTTGTATCATATTTGTGTATGGAACATGCATACAAACATGGTATTTGAGCTCACCTCTGAGGTTTGAAGGCTCTTGATTGCACGCTTGGCAAATGTGAGATGTTATCACTTCTGAAACTCTCAAAGACACATGTGTGAAATTACTTAGATCTTTTACTCTGGAGAAACATCTGAGACCTTTTCTAGTACTGTGTTCCGAACGTGAAAATGAAAACACTACTGACATACGTGTAGGGCCCTGACGTCTCGAGGGGTAAGTAGAAGGAGAAAGATGTTTTTCTTTTCAAGAAGGCACGTGAACTCATCTCTCCTCAAAGCTGCACGCACGGAGATGCAAAGACACACTGCCATCTATCAATCAGCAGAACGGCCCCTGTACGGCTCTCCCATGACCTAGTTTGCGTTTGTGCACAGCTCTCTTCAAAACATCACCCTGCCCACATTTTTTTTCTCAGAAGTCTCTCGTCAATAATCCGACTTTCTGTTTGGCGGCTTACAGTTTCTCAAAAGAATGCGAAAAATGTGAGAAGAAAAATAAAACGAGAGAGAGAGAATAAGGTCACGCAGTTCTTTGCCGCATGTTATTTGTGATCCATGTCTTTTCTGCATTGGTGGAGAGGAAAAAGGAGAAAGTGTACTGAGCTCAGCCGGGGCATGGCATGCTGTCATGTGTTCCTGGGACTTGAGGTCTTGTGACATTGCAGCCAATGCTTTATTGTGCCTTACAGTACATAACAGCACAAGGCAGCGATAGTGTACCATTGTACGTAGTCCACAGTTTACAGTCCGACCGTTGATACCACAAACAAATTTCTTGCTAATAAAGCATTACACCACACTTTACTATGGGTTCTCAGGCATTAGGCTACATGCTGCCTTGAATAACTTGCTTGTTATAAAACCTTATAACTTGCTTTCAAATTTTTTTTATAAATTATAAAAACGACAGGTATAAAAAATCTCCTAAACAGATGTTGTGACACTGGACTATGTTTTCAGGCTTTTCTAATCTGTTTGTCCTAAGCATTTTCACTAGTATTTTATTGTTTTGGTTGAATATTTAAAGCAATGGTTTAACATGTTAGCATAAATTGTCTATTCAAACCTGTTTTTAGCTCTAACCATTTTCAAGCATTTTATTGACATTTTTGTTTGTTTCTGTTGGCGGATTACAGCAAGAGGTCATGGTTTACCATGTTAGCATAGCTATTAGCGCAGTTATTGTGCTAAAATATCTATTCATATAAACCTGTTTTTTAAACTCCTAACCATTTCCCCAAGCACTTCTTGTCATGTTTTCCGTAGGCTGTTTAAGGGACCAAGGTTTATCAGCCCTGCTGAAAAAAAAAAGAAGAAGAAGCTAAATCCAGCCTAGGCTAGGTTTTAGCTGGAAATAGCTGGACGTTCCAGCTGGTCTCCCAGCTAAGACCAGCCTGGCAAGCTGAAAATGCGGCCAAAACCCCCTCTAAAACCTGACCAGCTTAAATCAGCAAGGGACCAGCATAAACCAGCTTCAAAACATACCTAACCTAACCAATATGCTGGTTTTTTTAATTTATCAAGTAGTCAAGGGTTATCAGGTTAGCATGAATACATTAACCAATGTCATTGTGCTAAAAGCTAATATATCTCTTCCATATGAACCTGTTTTTGTCCTAACCATGTCCCAAAGGTTGGCATAACCTCATTAGCCTTGTTAGATTAAGCCATACATTTTTCAAAAGTATCTTTGTACTTTTCATATGCTGTTTTGCACACTATTCGTCTGTGTTTTATACATAAAATGTTAAAAAGAGTGAAGGAGAACATAAAGGTCTTTGTACAGGTGAACCAGCCCACCCTGTGGAGGCGATGTACTGTAGACGAGCAAAGAATGGAAACAACCAAAATACTCACTGGTGGGAGGGTCCTTTTTTCTGAAAGAGACAGACGCTGCAAAGAAAGAGAACAAGAAGTGTCTTTTCTTTTTGTGTGTCTGCCAGATTTATGGTTGCAATTGAAACCATCAACAGCTTTGCTCTTTCGGCAGAGACCGGAGAAGCCCCGAGATGGAGACACACCCTGTGATCTGCGTTGCCACTTGTATGGAAGCAATTTTCCAACAAAAGCCCTTATCAGAAACGCTAATTATCATCTTTACTTTCATGTTGGTAACAGCGGTGTCTGTTTTGGCTGTGACATAATGAGACCAAAAAGAGGAAATTAAGCTTCTAATAAATATGCATGCTTATTTTCTGCCAAGATCGCTGAGCTTTCAAATTAAAACAAGAGGACTGACTGTAACAGCATGGAAAATGGATCACTACTGATTTAGCAATGCTTTCACCTTTAGATATTCAACAAAGCTGCAGTTTTAAAAGACAAAATATTCAAATTAGGCTAGGCAATTTTAATAGATGAAAGACAAATACTAATACTAGAAAAATTATAAGAGATTTAAACAGAAAAAGTAGCTTACTTTTTTGAGCATTGATGAACCCAAAATGCATTTTACGGCAATGGAAAATAATTTACAGCACCTTAAATGAAAGAACTTTGCATTCAAATCTGCTTTGATACACAAGTTTGAAGTGTTATTTGGTTTTAGGAACTTTGTGCAACCTTAAACCTGTTCAAGCAGCTTACTGTACACAGGCCTGTTCAGATTAAAGATGCTATAGCTGAGATGTGTCTATAATCTATGTGTCCCCAGAGAAAGATGTTCCCTGCTCAGTGTCCCACAAATAGGATCAGCCCTACAAACAGACAACAACTTTTCTGTTGATGGAATGATTTCTTTTGGTCAGTTTGGTTGTTATAAAAGCACTTAAGGATATATTCTATAAAAAGAAGTCTGAACTTGCACAATTTTATTTCTCTATTTAAGTATTTATCTATTAACTTATGGTTACACTTTATTTGAAGGTGTTCTGGTGACAGTGTTATTATAAATTTAAGCACTGAGTAATTAATTAGCTACATTTACTTGCTATATGGTTACAGTATTCTTAAGATTAGGGTTACTAGGCATAAATTATTGTTGTTATAAGTAACAAGGAAACTAAAATAAAGTTTAACAGTATCCTACTTGCTGAAAAAGAACACCAAAACATACTACAACTACTAGTAAATAAAAAATCAATTTTATTTATTTATCAATAATAAATAAAATAATCAATTACAATGCAGCACACTTACTGTAGTACAATATAAACTGATATTTTCATGTGTCTTGATGTGATTTTTTTTTAAATATATATAATATAAATGAGTTTCCTGCTTAAAGCACTATTTCATCCAAAAATGAAAATTTGCTAAAAATGTTTTTAGGCCATCCAAAATGTATGAGTGTTTCTTCATTGCAACAGATTTAGAGAAATTTAGCATTACATCACTTACATACATTCCCAATGGATCCTCTGCAGTGAACGGGTGCGAGTCCAAACTGCTGATAAAAACATCAAAATAATCCACACCACTCCAGTCCATCAATGAATGTCTTTTCTCCAAATCCTATTTCAGTGAGGAAACAAACTCATCTACATCTTAGATGGCCTGAGGGTAAGTACATGTTAATTTTGGGTAAACTGCGTCTGTAATAGGACGAATTTTCTAGAGTAGACTAATTTGCCAAGCAAATTCTTGCTTGCATTACATCGTTTTAAGATTTCTTGAACCAGTGGGTATGAATGGGATCAGGATCAGACCCACATTAGCAGTATCATTTCCTGGACGGCCACTGAGTTCGGGCCAGTGCCACCCGGTGCCGCCCCCTTGCCATGCTGAAGTACGTGAGGGACAGAGGAGATTTACACCACGACAGCACCCACAGAAACGCCCACTCACAGTCTGATCTTGTGAAGCTTGAGTCCTGATCACCCAGCACAACCACACGGCTTCACCCACTCTTTATCTCACTGCCTCTCTCCGTCTCCCACACACACCTTCTCTTCTTTTACATTTGCAGTTTATACGCCCCGGTTCTGTTTTAAAATCAGTAGCGTTAATAGCCACTGTGCCACAAAACTGAATGAAATGCTTGTCAAATGATTGCCGGCCTCACATCATTTGACCGCAGGCTGCCATTTAGCATCCCAGCTGGTGAAAGCCAGATAAAGAGAGAAAGAAAATAGTATGATACTCTCTCTCTCTCTCTCTTTTTTAATCTTTCCCCTTACCCCTCCACCCACCGGCAGTCACTGTACACACACACACACACACAATCAGCAGAGGAACAGTTCGTTCTCTGGGCTCACTTGGTCTGTCTTTCTTACTCACTGGCTCCTACTGCAGTGTGATCACTCACTGAGAGGGAGATAAATGAATGATGCGTCTCCTGTCTCTCTGTCTCTGTCCGTCTGTCTGATTGACAGTGGTGCAAACTTACATCCGGATCTATTGATTAATTTAAAAATACATGCATTTAGAAAAACACACTTCATACATACAGTCACCTGAATACACCATTTCTCTGATGAGCATGGCATTGATTTCAGTATGTATGTATATATATATATATATATGTGTGTGTGTGTGTGTGTGTGTTTATGTTTATTGCTGTGAGAAATATCAGGATGATATATAGTACTACTATTATAAGGGACAAAAATAATACAAAGCTGTAATTTGTTTGTTTTTATTCAAATACCATGGGAAATAAAAGCAGAAGAATCTGAAACGGATGTATCTGATACAGAAAGAGAGAGAAAGGTTTCTCACGGACAGACAGAGCGACAGGAGGTGAGCAGACGGAGTCAGGAACACACCAGCTATATCTTAGCATAAATTTAGCTATTTCATTCTTCCAAACAGGCTTAAAAATGAGAATAACCAGAGAAATACAGGCCAGTTAGTGGGTGGTTTTGAATTTTGAAAGTGTTGCTTCATTGCATAACTGAGTGGGACAAAATGTGGGCCATTCATTCTTTAGTTTTGAATCGTCCCTTATTGCAGTGGTCCAGATTTTCAAACTGGTCTTTTCTGTGTGAAATATATCACTTTACACACATGGCATATGATGCGACGCACATGTTCCAGCCACATTGCTTCTTTTGATATCTCACCATCTTGACCCTCTATTCAACACAGGCCTTGTTCAGTGTTGCGAACGACTAGACAGAAGACACAAATGCCACCTGTTTTGTGGTCTCTGTTGACATGTCCCTGCATCACTTACAGTAAATATTTGCATGAGCGCACTAATGCCAAGAACAAGGTGTACTTCCTGCAGACAGACGTATTTGAGCGCATTACTCAACTCAACAGGCGACTCTCTGTTCTCGCTTCTTATTGGCAACCTGCTGAGCAACAAGTGCAGTCATTGGCTGTGTACTAAAGGGTTCGGGTGAATTTGTGATGCAAAGTCTGCCTAGAATTGTGCTCTGCGTGCCAGAGCTTTTGATATTCTGAGCCAGGGACTGCAGTGCACTCAGGGCTGCCAAATACTGTGTATGTCACGAATATCTTTAAGGAATACAGTCTCAGAGTCTGTAATGAAGTTAGTGAGCATACAAATGAGCAAGTCTTTATAGTTTGATGGATTTTTGTAGCCTGATGAGAATAATTCTTTGATCATTTTGACAACTTTTACTTAACAAAAAGAGAGATTTATATTTGACAGTGTAAATCTACTGTATTTGGTCCTGTCCAGGATGATAATAATAAGTTAAATAATTGCAATAATTTATGTAGAAAAATATGTGGGCAATAAAAAACTTTTTTTTTTTAAAATAATTAAATAAATGTATGTATGTGTAAATGTGTCTGTGTATCAATTAATCATTTAAATACTACTACTACTACTACTACTAATAATAATAATAATAATATAATTAACTATCAATAAGTAATAAAATAGTAATTAAATAATTACAATTTATTCAAAACAATATGAATTGAAAAGCTAAAAGATTGTGCTAAAATAAATTATACAAAATAAATTTTATACAAAAAATAGCACAAATACAGACAATAAACTGTCAAATTAATTTAATTGAATCTATGAATCAAATTATATATATTTCTTTATAAATATGTAAAATAAATAAAACTTTTTATTTGTTTAAACATTTTAAAGCTGTTCACACCTATGCTTACACTTCAAGTGAATATAATATATTATAAATATTAACATATGTACATTGTACAAAATTAAAACCTGGAAATTATGTTAAACAAACAACGCAGTCATAGCATTGCTTCTTATTTATGAATTTATTCTCAAATGTAAACTTCACTATTTCATGCATACAAGTTAAGACAACATACATTATTTGACAAATTCTTGTTAATTCTCATATTTGCATAGGACATAGTCACAATATTGTCTAACATGTAAAAAATAAAAGGTCATAAAAAGGTACAGCATTGCAACCATAGACCAGCAACAATAATATAATCTGAATAATTCAAGGAACTGTACAACTGTAATACTTCACTGTAGTGATTTGGTTGATTGCAAATAAAAATCTAAAGAACAAAACAAAAAACAGTTTCATTATGCGGCAGTTGTTTTGAATGAGGTTATGGAGAACAGAACTGGCCATTGCTAGAGAAGAGCTATTGTACAAAGTACAGAGGTGCTGGGAAATAGAAACCCAGCGTCATGTAGTCACTGGAGCAGGCATCACACGGTGTCGTTAAAATAGATTGTTAAAATACAGACGGATACGTACAATAGGAAGGCAAATCAAGTTCACGTGGCGAACGTCTACAGGACAGCATGAGGCCGCTAGTGCCTCACTACGATTCAATATACAACACTTAGCAAAATCTCTACGATAGGAGAGCATTTGCACACGATGTGCTTGACTGGTATGTATGAAGAGGGAGGAATATGAAGTCACTTTGTTCCAATATCAGGAACATCGACCACCCGAACTGATTTTACAGGCATCGGAGAGAAAAGTCGCAACGGACGAGGGATGCGTTCAGTCTGTCAAATGGCTCTTTCACAGTGTCTAAACTTCAGAGCTAGATTACTGTATGGGCTTTTATCTTATGGGAAATGTTGGCGTAATCATTTTGAAATGAATTTCGGAGATCGGTAGGGGGTCGTCTGTGTGATTCTCCTCAAAATGAGGAGGGCTAGGTCACAACACCAGGGGATCAGAGACAAATGTGTTTATTTTTTTACAGTTGTGAGGCTGTTAAAACCCAACCGCATGGTTTGGCAGACGACCAGACTAACAGAAATGACCACAGCCCTCAAAAGCAGTTAGTGTCTCTCGAGTCGAGCAAGAGACAAAACATTAACAACAGTCGAAACGAAGCCACGGCTAAGACTTCAATCCACCGTTTCAAATAAGAGGCTACCGTCACGCAGGCCTCGACTGAATGATGTTTGTTAGCACATGACATCATAAATATCCATTTCTGAAGTTGCGATTTTGTTTACCTGGATAGACAATCACTGTATGGCATTTACATATCCATAGGTTCTTTGGAGAAACATCTAACTGCAAAAACAATAATTTTCACTAGTAAGTGATCTTCACACCGAAACATCCAGCTTTAACTGGTGGGACTATAAAGGCAATGTTTTGTATGCATACATATTCATAGACATGTATTTCTTTGACTATATTAAATAATAAAAAAAGCCTTTTGAATGTGAGAATGAAAGGTCAATCAATTCAAACCTTGTCAGTTTTGCGTGACAGTTGAAAACTGTCAGCCGCCTTTGATTGTTTCCACTAAACATGAGTTTAATATTTCTTAAAATGCCCCTTAGAACTTTTCTGAAACCATCAAGCGACTGAATTCCAACATTCATTAATTCAATCCTGAAGCCTTTGGTAACATCTATTAAACAAGAACTCTTCTAACGCAGTCACCCAATGCCAAAAGGGAAAAAGTCATGGCACTACAGCATCCTTGGCAATAGCATCCTACTAAAAATATCATCCTCCATCAGCATCAATAACACCAGTTATTCAAACTGAACGCATCAGAACGTGGCATGGCTGTTTCTTTAGGTAAGAAGAGCATGGAGAAGATGGATGTCGGACAGACAGGGAGGAAAAGTTACGTACCAAATTGAACTAGTAACAAAAGTCAATGTAATACATACATCACAGTCAAAAAGAGTAAGAAGAGCAAAATAAATACGTAAGGAAAAGAAGCTTTGATGCATTGGTTGGATGTAAGCAGCATATTTATAGCAAATGTAATTGCAATCCTTTGGAATGGTAGAGCTTTCACGTATGATGGTGAAAAGGTTAATATCTGAGCTTTCACTTTTACTAATATGTGCATTTGTTCTGTACAACAATGACAAATTAAGAAAAACATAACTAAAAGAAACAAAAGGTACATCAAGATCACGCCAAACGGGGAAATTAGAAATACTTGCGCATCTAATACATCATTCACCCCGCTACATACACATAAAAATGTACATCACTCTTAGAAAACTGTACAAGGTCATATTTATCTTGACTATCGCTGTATATGATTAAATCCAATCACCTTTCCAATGCCTTTGGCACTCGTTATTGAACTAACATGCAGTTTGCTGAATGTAGGATCAAAGGATTCGATAAAACGCTTATCTAAATCATTAAGTCGGATTTTGTGAAGAAACAAAAAGATTTGTACAAAAAAAAAATTTTCTCTTTGAGTCGGGGGTGTGGGTTGACTGGGAGAATGAACTTCAGTATGACGCTCTGTGACTCGTCAGACCATGATAATTCATTAAAAAATATTGTATTCAAATGTACAATTCATTAAGATATGAAATCCAACAAATCCCCCGACCCCATCCCACAAAAAACCAAAAATATATAATAATAATAAAATCATAACCTTCTCGATTTTTGTAGAGGTATGAGTTTGAAAAGATACATGACAGAAAAAAACAACACATAGATGAAATTCTAATTATGTTAAATAACAAAACAATAAAACATGAATGTGACTATCTACTCACAATGCTGTGGTCTCTATGGTAATGCGATGAATCAGACTTGTATCGCATTCAGTCTCATGCAATATTTTTGAGAAGTCAGGATATTTCCCTTTTTTCTCACTTAACACCGCCTTTTACCCATGTTTGGGTGGTTTAACACCTATATCCCGCTATTGACAAAAAGCTTTCTTTCGTTGTCGTTCAGTGTCCAATTTCACTAGCATCGTCGCAGCAGAAAGAAAAGAAAGCCTTATGAAACACTAACAACAAACTTTGCAAAAAATACCAATAATAATAATAATAATAATAATAACAACAGCTAAGATCGGAACACAAAGAAACTGATCAGAAAAAAAAATACAACACAATGCAGAAATATTGAACAAATAAAGAAAAATGAGTACATCCATGGGTTTTAAGCCGAGAAACGTAGCAGGTACAGTTTGACTTGTCATGGCCTAGACATGTTTCCACCTGTGTTCAATGGTCTTGCTTTGCATTCAAGTAGTATCGGTTCAGTGAAAAATACAGAAACACAAGCACGCATGTATTCGTTTTCACATGTAATTCACACTAACCTGGGCTGTGAGTGAATTTTGCATTGAGAAAATACATTTTCAGCAAATATTATAAGGAAAAAATAGATATTTATTTGTGTATACTCTATCTAACCAGTACCCAAATGCAAGAGACGTGTGTTGCTTGCAGGTTTCGGGTTTCAAGGTTCATTGAACATGGTTTGAGAAGTACTAATGAAGACGATTTTGGTTCAGACCGACCTTATTCTGCCCCGAAATACCCACTCCTGACCAGCAGCTGGGAGTATTTGCGAGATACAATCAAAGGCGGCTGAACGGCAACTTATATAAAACGTCTACAAAAATGAATTTCTTGCACACAGTGAACACACACTGCTTTGGAAGTAAAGCTGACATGCGAAATTCCGAAGGACAAATCGGCTAAAGTTGGCGACGTCACATTGGCGATGGTTGACGTCACATTTGAAATGACTTTAAAGGGCCAGGGGAGGCTGCAATCGCAGCTAGACAGTTTTATGTGTGGGTTTATTGCAGAAATAATGCCGCCGTGGCACTGTTTATTTTGATTAGGGCTGTTTTCTTTAGCTGAAAGCCGTGATTATGTGGAGTTCTTTTTTTGAGGGCTATGAGAGAGGCCCCTGGGAGGGGGATGGGGGTTGTTAGGAAGGATAAAGGGGGGACAAGGCCTGGCATTCACAGGCCTCCCCACCTGCTCCTCAAGCCCTGGAGCGCTCGTCCAGCTGGGCAACTTTGATGCTGGTTTCCCCGCGCTGGGCATGGAGGGTGGGCAAGGAAAACGTGCAAGATAATATGAACGAGACAAGATGGCTGGTGTTGAATAGCGAGCTTAAAGTGAAAAACTGTCACAGAAAGCTTGGAAAATGAATATTAAAGTGTCACTTCAGGAACATGGGAAAGTGAGGCAGCGGATGAGGCAGTGCCACAGTAGTTTTGATAGCGGTGCCTCAGTTCCTGGAGGGACTTGTATGCCTTTCGCCTGAGCGAGTGAGGCCCGGTCGAAGCGACAAAGGACGGTAAATTCATTGTTCGCTTGATATGTATGAATATGTACAAATAGAGTAGTAATGCCTAAAGCCCCCTTTTTAACGAGAGTCAAGTTTGAAAGCAGCTGTTCATTGAGGTAATGAGTGTTCACACTGACAAATCAGTGCTCTGTAGCAGTAAAACAAAAAAGGATGTGCGAGCGTTTCCCTGTGCTTGTGGAAAAAAAGTACAGTCATTTAAAAGAGAGATCTAGCTGTTCTTGTCCGAGAAGTAGTCGACAGCCCTAAACTTGGGGGAAAACATTCCCAACATGCTCAACTCTGATTTGATACTGCATCGTGCCTATTGTGTGTGAGCCGTTATGATTTGGGCCTCAGCTTCCTCTATTACAACCCCCCTGGCCGGCTGCTTGGATGCTATCCAATCAGACGAGGACATTTTCTTTCTTTAAGCTCCTGCAATGCATTGTGGGATGCTGTTGGCGGGTGAGAGGGGAGTAGTGCAGAGGGGAGGGAGGTTTCCGAGTGTGAGAGAGAGAGGGAGCTGACTGGGTGTTTCTTCTGCTGGAGTGCTCAGCTCCTGATAAAGCCTCACTCTTTATCTGTCTCGCTATGGGCCAACCCCCTCTTTCCTGTCTCCTTTAGATAGTGCTCTTTGTTCTCATGGAGGCCTGTTGCTCTTTTTACCACAAAGTGAAACAACCCTGATGAAACAAACTCTGACGGTCTTGTTCACAACGACCTTTAAATCTGTGTCCTAACTAGTGGTCGACCGATAAATCGGCAGGGTTGGCCATTTCTCGAACAACTATATCAGCTGATAACAATGTCTGCCAGTCGAATATATCAGCGAGGCCCATTAATTGCTCATTTTGATAATCGGTATTGACCTTAAAATGCTTTTGGAAAATGCCGATTACGTGAGCCAATATTTCTCCCATTATGAGATTACAAGTATCGGCAAACAACCGATATTTCAGGTTAATTATTAAACTGAAATTTGTTAAAAGTGCCATTAATTTACCATTTCCTTTATTACATTTTATTATGTAAATATTGTTATTACATATCTGTCATCTACTAGTCTTGACAAGTGATAATACCAAAAAATAAGTTTCGATTTTTGTTTGATTTATTGGTGACCATTCCCACAGTGCAACCTCACTTGTCCGTTTATTAAGCTATTTGTTGCATGGTGTCTGGTTATGACACGGTGTGTAGATCTGATATCTTTTACTTTTAAACTTTGCTTTGGCCCTCCATCTATCTCTCTCATACACCCACTCCTTTTGCAAGATAGAGTGAGCGAGACAGAGAGCGTAAAGCTCCGCTGTAATGGCACTCGTCTCCCTGGCTAGTGTGCTATGAATAGCCCTGTGTAGGATGATGCAGTTTCCTAAGTGGAAGGCCTCTGCAGATGGAGCTCTGCGGAGGGCAGAGGGCCAGGACTTCTGCTGTTACCTGAGAGAATGCCAACATCCCTCCCTCCCTCCTTGCTCTGGGTGGAATAAAAAAAAAACCTCTCTGTTCTCTCGTTCACACCTTGGTCTTTGGTGGATTCTGCTCATGTGCTTTTTGTCTTTATTTGAGTCTGAAGTAGGCATACGTCCAGACAGGTCCCTTTGAATGTGTCGTACTGTAGTGAAAAACCCTGAAGTTGATGAATGTGCTGTTTTTATTGAGGAAACAGCTGCTTTGAAACTTCAGCCTCCAAATTTTCGAAGGGAGTTTAGTTTAGTCCACTAAGAGAAGTGGTGCTGTCTGTTCTCTTCATTGGGTGGCTCAAGCATGTAAAAGTGAACTGATAATGACATTCGTGCTGTATTGAGAGGATTCCCTTTGAAACATGGACCCAGGCCAACACAGTGTGACTACAGGGTTAGCGGGAGATAGCAATGTTGAAAATAAAGTCACTTCCAGTCTCTAGACAGAATTGCCCCCTCAACTCTTTGTATATTCTGCCACTCTCGATATAAGACTGATTTAGAAAAAATATTTGAATAAAGAGAATGAATGACTGTTAAAACCCAGAATTTGCTTCCCCTGATGTGAAAACCAACCAACTCAAAAAAAAAAAGAGTGCAAAGTTTCCTTTTGTCCAAGTGTAAGGCTGTTTCTTAACGTATGTTTCTCTTCATCGTGTTCATTCTTTCAAGCTAACGAGGCCATCCCTGAGCAGGGCGCAAAATTCAACCTCTGTTGAATTTCGGAGTAAAGTGATGCTTGTATTGTGCAGTCAATGTGAGTATTAAAGGAGAAAAAAAAACTGTTTTGAATCCTGAGGTGTACATGTGCCCCTCTCCCTCACCCGTTTTTAAATAAAAAGAAGCATCTTTACCTGTCAAACCTTTCAACTTTTTTAGTTCATTTGAACAGAGCGGTTGTATATGAAAGCAACAAAAACCCATAATGGAAAGAGGCTGTGGCCAGAAGCTATAAAAATACAGACATATGGTACATCATGTAAATATTGCCATGTGGAAAAGGCATTTTCTTTTTTGTGTTTTTTTTCTCTTTTAGGGGTTGCACAAGAAAATTGCACTACAAGAAGCGTTTATGTACAGTACAGTACACCACAGCAAGCGACGGGGTATAGCATAGCGCTTATTATGCTGCAAAAAAACATTTTTTGGGGGGGGGGATGATGAATAGAGAAGCATAAAAAAAGAGCCTGGAGACCCAGGCGCCGTGGGAAGAAAGTGCGGCCAGGTTAAGGCGAATTGGCTGGGCTGAGGGCGGGGCTAAGGGTGGGGCTTGATGCGTCAGAACGACTGTAATCGCTGAGGGAGCCGGGGCGCGTGCTGCTCGAGACAGTGGCATTGCCACCGCCATGCTGCCTCTTCAACATGGCCGGCTGGAAGTCGGAGTGACGGCGTGCGTGTTTCATCAGGTGGTCGCTTCGCATGAATCGCTTGTCGCACAGGGGGCAGCCGAACTTCTTCTCGCCCGTGTGGGTGCGATAGTGCCGTGCCAGCTCATCAGAGCGAGCAAACTTCTTACTGCAGTCGGGCCAGGTGCAGGGAAAGGGGCGCTCTCCTATGACAAACACACAGAGAAAGCAGAACACACAGCTGTTAGTGTTTACTACACACACTCTTGATCACTCAGACATATGTGATATTTTCAAAATAGCTATACAAGCTTTACACTCTTCACAGATTATAGGCCAATGTGGCTTCTACAAATAAGAAGTTGCAGCTGTGCTTCAGAGTATTTGATTGTTGAAACTTTGCTTTGAATCCCTTTTTGAAAGCGCAAACTTGCTCCAAAAACAAGGTGTTAAGGAGGCCACATCATAAACACCACCATGCGTCGCTAACAGCCATAAATAGGGGCGGCGGTGCCAACTGATGTGAACCAAGTCCAGCCCTTACGTGGACAATGAACTCTTTCAGCACAAAAAGTCCTACTGCTGCCTTTTTATTCTACATGGTCCCCATTAAGCCCGTGCCGACATGCCTCATTGGCATAATATACTTTTTTTAACTGATCTAGAAGCAGTTTTGTGCTTTCTCTTGGTAGGCCTAGTGTTCAGCATTCACCGAAAAGAGAATGTGAACCTAAAACAGTGCACAAAAGCGTTATAGGACCCATACAATCCAACTTCACACACTAGAGCAGCTAAACCACCACAGAATTAAGATCAGTTCACACTAAAAACAACAGTGAATGACCCAGACCATTCAGATCCAGGTCACGCAAGGGTTTACCTTCCACGGATGGCTTTTAAATCCCAATATGAGCAGTCTTAAACCAGACGTGAAAGACCTGATGTGGCACAACTATTTAGAAGCGGCTCATGAGAGCATTCTAATCCTCTCCTATAGAAGTAAGTTTTTTTGTTTGTTTTTTTACAATTGCTCAGCTGTGTGAAAAGCCCACACATTAAACCAAGAATGCACTGCATTAAAAATGAACCATATGTTCCAGCCCAATAAGCATTGCATCATGCTAATTGGAGAATCATGAGAATACTAGGGGGACATGTATCACTTTGACTGCTCCAAAGAGGCTTATAGGATTTACCGACTCATTATTGAGATAACTGATGGACACACAAACACATACTCACTGGTTTATTTTGACCTGGCACACATCTTGAACCGACCTTGCAAAGTATTTTTCCTTTCTCCCCCATTACAACCACATGTTGCAGAGCCAGACAGCCAGTTTAATTAGGCAGGTCTTTACTATGGTACCCTGCCCCGGTTTGTACTCAAAAGGCGAAACTAGCAGTGAGCCAAAAGCATGGGAAATTATACCCTACCCCTTCCCCTTCAGGCAATAAAAGTGGGCTTAGACACAAATCTACCTAAAGCCAGATGGGACCATATATCTCGGTGTGGTCTCCTCACAGTCGAGTAAATGCGGTACCAACGCCCTCTTTCTTTGTGCACCCATGTCAAATACAACATGCATTTTAGCTCCATTTCATTGGTTGTCTTTCCCCACAAATGTGAGAATTGCTTTACCCATTTAGCCAGGTTTTCAACAGCAGTTTTCCCTCCACCACAAAGGTCTTAAAACCACAGCTGAATATTGTAAGGGTTCTGTGAATGCACTTTTCATAATTTTGAAAGGCAAAGAACAGGAAAGAAAAAAAAAGCCAGACATCTCAGTCATTACTTGGTTAAATTAGACAGAACAGGCAAAGTACACAGAGATCCAGACAGCTTTTTTTTGCTGCTGCCTTTGTTTTGTGGTTTCCCCTTAAGGCCCCAATGGAAAACAACTTCAAACGAAACATATACGTGATGCCAAATTTATGTGTGGGATGACATCTTTGCTGGGGTCCCTTCCCCCTACTATAAAAGATTGAGAAAGCGAGAGAAACACCAGGCAGAGCGAGTCTAGACTGCCCCCATCTAAATCTATGCCCTGTCACTCACTTTCAGACAGACCTACTCCCACCATGCGAACACGTAGACCCTTTTTATATGCCATATTATATGTAACATGCACAAAATACACTCCCATTTTAACTAAAGCAAAGAAACTTTGTAGCACTCTCATTGGTACAAAAACACATCATCTGATACTCATTGGCCACACACAGATTCAAGTCCAACCAAACATATCATAAATATACAAAGCTGCAATTTAAATCCACTAACCTTCGAACGTGCCACACCCACAAGAACTAAATCTGAGAGGGTCAACTGTTGTTTGACCTTTTTTAAACATCCTGGATCTAGTCATGATTGTGGCATATAAACACAAATGCACGAGATCTAACATTAGCGTAGCAGGAATGGGGACAAAGCGGTGGATGGTCTGAGATTCTCCCTTCAGCAACTACAGGAGCTAACCTGTAATTTGCAGTCTAATTAATGAAAGAAAGAGTCTATGGGAACTCAAGGCTGTAAAGTGTGAGTTATGCGTGGTGTGGAGCCTAACAGAAAAGGCAAGAGTTGCAATATTATGAATATTTCACAGGTTATAACAGAGACTAGCAGGACTAGGCTATGTAAAGGTGTGAATAGTGACAAAAATACAATGCGCAGGTGTTACACTAATTTTTCTGAGAAGAAAGCAGTTTTAAAAAACAACAACAAAATATATTAATATATATTTTTAACTAGCTTTTATTTGTATATTTTTGGGTTTCATTATAATTTTTAGCTTTCTAAAAGCTTTTATATATGCATTTTGTTTAGTTGTCAAAGTCTTTTTAAGTTGACATTCCCATTGTAATATTTATAGCTTTGTTTTAATTACAGGATACTCTTTCAACAACTGCACCATTCACTGCAAAGGTTAGTGCACTGGGCAGCTAGCATATAAGCTTAAAAAGAACCTATTACAAAGCATTACCCTATGGACAACACCCTTTGCAACTTCCATGCTTAAAATGTTCTGCTTGCATGGTTTGACCATGACTAAACGTTCAAGCGAGACATGTTTCCAGGAATATTATTATCACCAACGAGGGCACTCTTGACGTTGCTCTGAAGTAGGCTTATGTAAAAAGGTCACACTGTCCAGCATATAACAGTTTCATAACAGATGGAAGTTGCTGCGGCTCTATCCAACATGTTAAAAACCATGCGAAAGGGACACTGAGGACACTTCCTTTTTTTGTCCCTCTGGGAAAACAATAGCAAGGCCGTAACTCATGTTGAAACTGTATTCATGCAAATACCCACAACAACTCGTACCCTTCCCTGTGGTCAATACATTTATTCACAGCATGGCACTTGAACAAAAGGAGACTTTTTGAAGTGCCTTGTGTTGCACGGACACAGGCATGTCTTCACACTGATGAGCTACACCCTTTTTGGTGTGGTGCAACCAGCCTTGCATGTGCCCAAGTCTTTTTCGCAACAGAAGCCGGTAATTAGAAGAGCTTTAGATTCGACCTCCGTGTTAACGAACACAGTGACCCAGTTACCCTTTGCAGCAGTTACATCACAGTTGCTAGTATGGACATCCCATAGCGAAGGTAGCTGAGCAACAGTGTTTCCCTTCAGAGGCAATACCATTATGTCACAGACAGCAGCCTTACATAACTGTTCTCTTTTGGGGCCACTGGGTCAGTAAATAAACTCTTGTTCATGTCTTCTCCAAGCACAAAAACAAATTGCAAATCCACAACTCGATTTCATAGAGGGCCCAAAGAAAGAACAACTTCAGATTGCCTTGAATCTGTAGGAAACAGGAGAAAAGGGCCTTTTGAGGTGAACAGACTTTGCCACCGAAATCTGATCGGGCCACTATCTGAGCAACACCACGTACAGACTGAATGTCGATCCAGGAGACTCGGTGTCGCTCACCTGTTCCAACAAGGGCTACCAGCATCTCTGTGTGGGTGAGATAAAATTCCTCAAGTTTCTTCAACCGTGAGGCCCTTACACAGACGGAGACGTAGGCATGGATGTAGACAGCCAGACAGTACGTGAGAAACGCAGTGAAGACCACCAGTGGGAGGTCTTTACAAATCCCTTATAAGGACGAGCTCAAAGTGGACTCTCTGGGCTTGCTCAAGAGCTAAACCTCATGCCCTAAAACATGCTTGCAAATTAGCATATAGTCTGCAAGCCCAATGTCAGCTGCTGCCATTCGGAAAGCAGGTCCGACTGAGAAAACGTTTTAATTAGGTAATTAGGAGAAGACTTTGAATTCATCTTCTAGATACCAACTCGACATTGCTATTTGTTCATTTTGACATGCTGTAATGAAGGTCAAGACCGACACAGTGGAAACTGATCTTAGATAAGTATAAAAGGCCTATTCCAAAAGTAGAGATCTAGTTTTTACAAGGTATTTTGGCCAAGAATCTTACAGACAGTACACATGTGCCTTCAGTTATCATTAGCCGGAGGCAAAGCAAAAACAATACTGCGAATACAGATGTAAGCTAGACCAAGACACGATGCTCTCAATATAATATGTATTAGATCCCGATGTTGCCCATGGTGATCCCAATTAGATCAGGCACTCTGAATCAGGGGCACACTGCGTACTAGCCTCCGGTCTACCACTGATTTGTTATCTGTGGGAAACCACAATAAGCCTGATCTCCAAAATGGCACCACAAATGTAGCTGCAGCACTTACCAGCAGGTTGTAATTTATTCCTGGTGGGTCATGCAGTCTACCAGCTCAAGCCTGTGATGTTAATGACGAGACTGCTTTGGGCCATTGGAGACCCAGACAGGTTGTTTCTTAAATCGCAAAGTTTCCAAGACTGTCTACAAGAGAATTTTTAGCGAACTGGGGAATTACTGCCAACAACTCAGCTTTCCTCTTTCCACCAGGGCTGAGATGCTTGCCGAGATGATCTCATCACTACCCCACAGGAGTAGGAAAATTTGGGAGTGTATGCAATCCCATCAGCAACCGAGTTGGGTGAAGATATAGGTCACGCCCTCCATCTAACTGAGGTTGCCGAGAGGTGAGTTCACAGAGTCTGCAACACACCATGGAGTCCAGAAACCGAAAGGTCTGGCACTAACTTACGTTAAAGTCGAGGGCAATTTAACAAATAGTCAGCATTATCGTCATTTCTACATTAGACACAACATCATATTAATCGCATGAAGGTCTAGTGAGCAGATTGCTGACTGACTGAGCGAAAACTTTCCTGGTGGTTTGACCCAGATCACAGCATTTTGAGACAACTGTGGGAACGGAACAAAAACGTACACCACACATATGCATGTGCTGATAGAGGGAGGGGGTGCCAGGGTGACTACCCACACTGAGTCTTGGTGAGTCACATCAAGCTTTCAGTACTCTGTTCGTGCCAGTGACTTTGAGAAATTGAGGATTAATGCTAATGCATGTGGGTGTAACAAAGACATTACTGCTAGGTCAGGTGCAACGATTAGGACTGGGCCAGACTTGTCCAGAGACATTGTGACAAAGGCAACTATGTTTAATTTATCATCCTCTATTGTCTTCCATGAAAAACGCTAAAACCCACTTGCCTTTCAATTGCACGTTCTCCTCCCGCGATTTTAATGCTGTTGAGAAATGTGAACAATAGTTCTGGCCTTGTGTCTGACGGAAGAGCCTTCACCATCAGGCATTTCAATCAAGCCTTTCCAAGCCTAGTAGACATAACTCACTCCTCCCAGGCTCTACAGCACATGTGCACACACTGTCGAAGACACATTATATGAGGAAGCAGCCACAACCACTGCAGATTTATGTCCCCTCCCTTCTATATTTTCCCACCTCACAAAAAGCACATCTCACAGCATTGCCCTACTCATTGTTGCTTTGGAATGGTCTTTCCTGTGGGTCCTGATCTAACTGGGCCACTAGGTTTGTTTTGCAACCCAGCCTAATTATTTTAACCCCATTTTCCATTAAGGCAATTGTAGCCATAAGCCCGTGAATGGTGGTAACAGTCAGGTGGGTGGGGTCACCCACAGCTCTGACATTCATGTACATGGCATAAAGCCTGCTAGATGTCAGGACATAGCGCTAGATTTTATTTTTAAACTATCATAGGAATATAAATTAAATGACTATTAATACAAATTTATAGTGAAGGCTGAACTTAAACAAGCTTCCTATTATGTCAACTATGTATAAATGTTCAAACATTAGTCAAAGCTGTTTGAGCCTCTGTTTACATGATGCAAAACAAAAAGGGATAGTTCATCCCAAATTGGTGATGCAAACCTGTGTTTTTCTTTCTTCATTCAGAAATCCCTCCGTCCTTTATATAAAAGTGTTATTTTGGGTGTCACTGACTTTCATTAACTGTTGAAACATACTTTAAACTATAATTTTTTTGTTGTCGTTATTTGCTAAATAAACAAAAGTCATTCCGGTTTGAAAGGACAAGGATAAGTAAATTATCTAAACATTAATTTATGGGTGTCTGTTCTTTGAACATATTTAATTCCCGAAGGTTCACCTTGAGTATGACACCAGTAAGATCCTCTCTATTCGAAACAGCCAAGCCAACCCTTCCCCCATAACTGTCCACTGAATGATCCTTTTCATCCTACAGCCACGCCTGGAAGAACACAGAGGCCTGGATCCTCCACATACAGATTTATTAGACAGTAAGGGGTCAAAAATCTCACTGGCAAGAGCTAAAGTCAATATAAACGCCTTGAAGGAAACCAAGGTTCTGGCAACCAGCAGAAAACATCCTCTCTCCATTTCTTTTTGTTTGCCCCCTCAATCCTCATCATAAAAAAACCCAAATGCACGCAGTGCTATTGCAGAGAATCACCAAATCAGATTGCCAGCAGATGCAGCTGAGCAAGTGACCTACATCAATGGAGGGCTTTGACAACGGATCCCACCCTGTACCCACCCCCACACTTCTGCCTCTCTGTACAGTACCTCCCCACCCACAAATTGCAGTGCTAGCGCCCCACACAGAGTTTGCGTGAGACCCTAAGCTGGCGGCTCATGCTTCAGGAAGCTGAAAATACAGCTCCATGCTAGATCCAGATCCCCTTCTTCCTGCAAAGAGAAATCGACACCCATGCATAGTAAATGTAAGAAAGCAAAAGACCTCAAACTATATAACGCTTCAGCAGTTCTGTCACCTTACGCCCTTATGGGTGGGCGTAGAGGACACAGGGCAATGGGGGGATGGTTAGGCAGGAACAGACTCGCTTTTATAAGACTCTGCCAAAGCTAAAGTATACATAAGTTCAGCTGAGTTTGAAAGGTAACAACTCCAATACCAAATCTATGGTGAGTTAACTAGTACGGGTTGTGTTTTGGCTTTCACAGCAGTTAAAACTGTATTCTTTTCTTTATATGAAAGAAAAATAAGGGAACTGTATTCTTGTCAGTGAGGGCTGCTTCAGGAGAGATGGATGACTGCAAAAGGGTGGATGAGTGCATGATGAAACACCCAGGGGGCTTCAGCACTTCAGCCTATCATATTTGAGTGTGAGAGAGATGCACCAAAGCATGGTTTCTACCACTCACAAAGGAGGCTGACTGTAAAAAGCAGTAAAAGAAACATGCTAAGTGGATAGAACTGATTAATATAGATAACTGGTTAAATGGTGTAAAGAGTACACAACAAATAAAAAAATTAAATGTACTCAAAGCATATGCATCAAGTTCACATTTATTTTGTTCATATGGTTAAAAAAATAATCTAAATCAAACTTTACTTTTTTCGGAGGTCATAACATGACATTTTAAAACCTGACCTAAAATTGTTACCCAATCACCTAAATCTTCTGTTTGTACTAATCTTCTCTCAAACATAAACACAGGTGCTCATATAAAACTCATAAGATCCCTGCTTAACATCATTTCCAATTATCCTAAATGGCAAGTGGGTCAGCCAAGCCATGCACTCTTGGCATCAAACATATATTCTGGTTACGAGGTAGCAGGCCAGGGGTGTGGAACGGAAAATTGTTTTAGTCAGAGAAAGTAGAATCCCTGCTGTGAAGCCATCACCCTCACACTGAGCCCAGCCCCACTCCACCCCAGCCATGGCACTGTGCCCAGCACAGGGCAGAAGTGCCCAAGTCCCACCCATTCTCTAAAACCTTCCACCTGAACCACGGGCAGGATGACTGCACAGGATGTCATGTCTGTAAATAACCCAGCGCAGAGGAAAGAAAAATGGCTGACGAGTCAGTTTAATTTTGCATGTATTTGCTATAAACCTGGGAGGAGTGTGCTCTAGGAATTTGCTGCTTTAATGCACACTTGAACCATTGGTCAGAACTATTGTTCTAGAGAGAACGTTTGACCACGTACAACGTTTTTGCCCAATTCTTTAGCAAAACAATGTCATCTTTACATTGTGCACGCTACTTGGACTCTTCAAGACAATACAAAGGGTCACGTAACGAACATGAGTTCACAGGCCGTACAAAAAAGCTAACCAACTGTGAAATATGCCATTATGGGCTTTGTATGCATGTATGGTGCCTTTGATGATTGAAGCTAATGCATACTAGCCATACACAGAGGCAGCATGACCTTTACTGATGACCTTACATATAGTGGGTCAATAGCCATGTACTTCATATAACTCAAGTTGGACATGGAAGTTAGGATTCAAAACTATTGTGGCACAGTGTCTTCTTTAGGATCCTTCCCCAAACAAAGCTTCCCCCAAACCAATCTTGCTCATCAATTAGTGACAAAATCTGTCTACCTATTATATAGCATTTCAGGGTTGGAGAGAAACCCCGCCTCCTCATATTTGCAGGAGATCAGACAAAGCTGTCTGGTAACCTTAGAACCTCAACCTGCTGTGTCCCCCTCCTCTTCACCAACCCACTCAGCACAATGAGCAATTTGTGTACCACATTCGCTCTCATCTTCTACGTCCCTACGCTTGCTCATACTTACCATCTCAATGCGGCGGAGGAATACAAAAACCTCTGAGGCCTTGGAGGTGATCTCATTTAATCTCCCTTGCACAGCACATCATGCAACAGTGTGATCTGAAGCGTGCTATCAATATTCAAGACTCTCTCAAGTACTTAGTGGCTTGATGTGGTAACATGCCCCTCCACTTCCCTGGAGATATTCCCATGAGTACAAGGACTAGTGATATAGGTCCTGAGCAGCCCAATCAGGATAATGAGTCTAGGAACTGGACCCAGGTGACATTATGGAGTTGTTCAGGGAGCAGATTAGATTATGGGGCGAGGGAGATTAACCCGAAACACAGGGGCCACATGTACCCATTCTGATCACGAGGTTCCGTCATGGGTTTCCCATTGAAAGCAATTTGTGGACCTAATGAACTTTTTCATTTATCCTTGACTTTCAAAAAGTATTGGAAGGGAATGCTAACAACCACAAGTCTTAAAACTTTAAAGAGGATTATATGGGAAAGTGAGTTAACCGAATACAGGCTAGTTGAGGGAATATACTGGGTTCAGTTCAAGTTAAGCTGAATCGACTGCATTTGAGGCATTATGTTCATTTTTTACCATCAAAATACAATAGCATATCCACAAGACATAAACATAACATAGATGGCTTAAGCAACACTTAAATCCATAAAAGCCTAAAATGAGTTGACACAAGCTCAACACAAGTTTTAACACAAGACAATTATGCACGTGCTTTTAAAATCTCTTTAAAATTAATGATTTAATTTCATTATGCATACATAAAACTTTTTTGTAATAAAGTAAAAGACGGCTTGAATTTGTTTTTTGAGGTAATGCGACAAATTGCACTTAACTCGAATCGAGCAATGCTTTATCGCATTTCATTAAATCTGTACATGTGTAGAAAGCTAATGCTGTAGTCGTATAAGTACAAACACAGCAGTTTCACTTTGAGCAGATATTTTTTTCAAGTCAGGTATTTCATGCAAAACTCTTTCAGAGGAACTACACTTATGAGAAACTCACATGCACTGAAAGGACACGATGTCTTTTCTGCACAACAAACCGCCAGAATACGTCACAGTCATGGCCTTGGCAGTCTCCTCAAGCCATGTCACTTCCTCTTCCTAAACCGAAACTTGCAGGTTTGTGAAAATCTTTTTTTTTTTTTTGTTCCCGGATGGTCCCACACCCATTTCATCTGCATGCATGCATACCACAGGTTCCTTTTCTCGTAACAAGTCAAATGCTGCCGACTAATAAAGTAATGAGAATGTTATAAATTATCATCTGCAAGCATACTGTGCACCATTACGGTTAACAACTCATCAAATGCAAACCAAGCATCTCTCTGAATCTGTCCATCTGCGTTTATAAGGATGATTAATGAGCTCTTCCTTATCCAGCCACATTCTAGTTGGAATCTTTTCCTTACTTTCTACCCTCTCCAACTTTCCTGTGTGTCCTCTTTTTTGCCCTGAGACTTTGCATAGCTATAAAACATCTGTCAAATATTATACTTGATGCTCTCCTAGGCCACGGACGTATCTTAACATGACTATAAACCCACAACGTGGAGTTTAAAGTGCAGGATGCATCCAGAGAACAGAGGCTGTGGTGGAACAGTCAGGCTAAACTGAAAAGGTCCACTCAAAAGGTTATTTTAACAAACCTATCTCAGTGAGGGACACTCTGTAACCATGGGTTACCACAGAATTGCTGTGTTAACATACATAGTCTTTGTTTAAAAAGAAAACAGAGCTACAAATAGACCCAGAACCTAAAATTGGTGGCTTGGCAAACCTATGTGGTATAAGACAGTTAGCGAGATGGAAAGGGTCATTTCAGTCCGCAAACAAGTGCTTTACAAACTTATGTGAGCTAGTAACAGATTCTTGGGGAGGGAAATAACACTTATTAGACTTTGCACTGACACAGTTATCTATACTAATGCAATATTGCATAGTCTTCAAAAGTACAAAGTTAAAAGTTCCTTTCAGTCGCTGCAGTGCATTTCAAAGCTGAGCCCTTTGCAACATTTCTGTGGCGTTTGATCACGACAGTACATCTGCTCCAGCTCTATCATAAAACGCCTTCGTCTTCCAGCAAGCTTGCACTTGTGATGGTTTGGGCCATCCCCCTTTCCCCTGGAACTGCTCATTTAGCAGAACAGCACAAGAACACCGCTACCGAACAAATTAGGCAAATATTTACTTACACTTTAGTTGCCACGGCAGTAAAATGCAAAAAAGGAACAATTGCAAAACCTGTTGCATTTTTTAGAAATGCAACTAATCGTTTTCACGAAAGCAGTTTGACTGGCGTGACTGCATCTCTGCACATGTAGGAAAGCCCCAGAGCCCAAGGTTTTATCCTACCGCTACAGTTTGCGACTCAAGCGGCGACATTGCGGTCTAGGCAGAAAGCTGGACGTAACTCTTTGCCCAATTTCTGCTGGATTAAGAAAAATGATCCAAAGCAGGGTGCAAACCAGAACCAGCAGGGAATTTAGGGCGTTTGCTGAAGTCGAATGAGGTCTTCAGTACTTTTGGCTCCCCGAGTTTGTTTTTATAACTCTGTGTTCCCCCTTCAGTTCAAAAGCAGTGCGTTGCTGGGAGAAAGATCCATCTTCTCTATGCTCCATTGGTAGAGACTGATGGAAAATCTGCTGAGTGCTTAAGAAAGGCGCCCAGAACGGAGCAGGTTGGCTGAACCTGGGCTGCTGAACTCAAATGACCCACATTCTCTGATTACCAAAACAAATGAGATGGAACACTCATTGTTTAACCGAATCGTGGCCCAATCGCAGACCGGTGACTACAGTGAAACCCAATCTAAAGTCTGCAATTTAGAGAATAGCCCTACTGAAAGACAGGAAGTGAGGGAGGTCTTAAATACACACCATGAACGATCAATTTAGCTATTTATCTGACTAACTTTGACATGTCAACACAACACTCCTCACACAACCAACACCATACACTAGACCGCAACTGAAGCTGGAGTTTTGCAGAACAATATGCCTGAATGCAGGGTGGTATGTGGTGTGTTCTGACATAAACATGTTATTATATATACTGTAAAAGACCCAACCTATTATCAAGCAAAGTAAAAACTAAAAGGAACGGCATTCTTGTAGACGACACGCCCACCTTGAGCACACCAAAGCTTCAGACTTGTATATTATATACAAACCTTTTGCACCAAAAATCCAGTCAACCCACATTATACATACAGCATGAATCATTTTAAAGTCAAGGTGAGGTTTTGATGTAGCCCTGCCTCACCAGATATGGCATGGTAGTGCATTTTGTTTTATTCTGACTGATGTGATGTGCCATCAATGTTGTAATTTCCAAGATGACAGTTGGGTCAACTGGTAGGTCATCAAAAGCAAGTACAGCTCAAATTGACATAACCACAAGTGATGAGTCACCATTATGGATTAGTCAGGACAACAAGTTTATCTAGACTTTTGATACATATTGCTTTGTATACACTCTGTGGCAATGCTTCAATAAGAACGTTGACACAAAGCTATACATTTTGCACAATAGCTCAACTTTAACTAACCTAATTATGCGGTGTACCTTGTTAAATGCAAAACTAGGCTGTAGCCTCCACCCCTAATATTTAGATAACTGCGGTTAACCAACATGAGCATCAATTTGGCCTAACCTACACGTTCCTAAATCTGAATGATAAACTAAGTTTATCAATCTTTCAATCACACCTTGGCACCAGAGGACTTGCAGGAGCTCGATTGTAGCTGATAAAACACATCGCGCTGTCTGAACATTCATCTATTTAGAGTAACCAGGGGTGTGTTTCGGAAAACCCTGACACAATTTATATGTCTGTGGTTTATCTCTGATCTGAGGCTACAACGCCTGGGTGTCAAGAACGTTTCGATTTAGAGCAGGTTTCCTGTAAGGAGGACCATCTATTGTCTGAGGTGACAACAACGTGGTCTTAATAAAACGATAGCACCGGCAATACACGCGACGACGCGTGAAAACGCGGTGCAGAAAAGTGTAACTACTTTTTAAAATGTAGCCTCCATCCTAACCGTCGATTCTAAAGGGTTGAGGTCCGCGCTGAGGGCGGGTACGCTCGCTGCGCGGTTCAGCGCTCGGCTGGTCGAGTCTGTTGCTGGCCAGATCAGCTGGCAGTCTGTCCGGCGGGGGTGTGGCACATCACAACAAAGAGCTTAACAGTCATACAAGCAACCGCAGAAGTCTCACCAACCCCCCATCTTTTATTTATTTTTTTCATTTTTTAACCCCCTTGCATATAGATGAAGGACTAACGCAAAGAACACCAAATTATGCGCGCTCCCGCCGTTCCTGGACTTTAAAAGCCGTTCGCTGTCTGCTCCGCGCGCTATTGCCAGTGACTTTTCGCAAAGTACCATCATCGCCTCCTGAAACTATAGCCTACAAGACTTTATGAGCGATTACATCATGGGGTGCCTGGCTCTTTTTTTGCGCCAGCAGTGTGTTAGATTTAATTGCGAGCAGATTTTTGTGAGAAGGTATTGAATTTATAGCACAAATGTCTGTATGCATGAGCACGCGCACACTTACATTGTACATAGTTAATTTTGTGTGTGTGTGTTGGTAATCCTGTTGAATGTTTATTTTATGGTGCATTGCTGTCAGTATTATTAGCTATTTGTGTTAACACTTGGTTTTTGGTCTTTTTGCCTTCTACCTGTCAGCGTTTTGTTGTGTGCATTAATGCGCTGGCAACATTGCACGCAGAATAATCTTGCCAATAAAGTGCTTTGAACTTGAAAATGACAACTGTTTTATTGGACATATGTGTGCGTTGAGTTGGCTCATATAGGCGAGGCACTGGAGGGGAGAAGAACTGTTGCTGTTTACCGTATAGCTTCCTCATAGTGGGCGTGCCGATATTTACGATGCTACTTACCTCGAATAACAATGTATTTCCTTTAAAACGACTAGTAAGAGTAAATGCATGTTCGCTAAAGATTATCCCTGCGACACAACAGTTGTCCCATCACGTAAAAACTGACCTTGCGCGGAACACAATGTGCCCAAAGTGTGCGGACGCGTAAATGTCGCGATGTTTACATTGGATCTGCGAAACGGCAATACACTTGGCAGGAATGGAAACTGACCTGTATGTGTCCTTAGGTGGGCTTTGAGATGGGACGATTTGCCATAAACTTTTTCACAACCTGAATAGTGGCATTTGTGCTTTTTCTGTGGGGGTTCTTGTTCAATTCGACCTCTAAATCGTTTGCTTCTTTGTTTAAGAGCAGAGTCGCCGGTGATGGTGGTGGTAGGTGTGGCAGAGTTCCCATCATCTCTGGTTAGGGTTGCTGTTGGTGGCGTGCTCTCCTCCTTTATTTTTGCCTGCTCGGCAAAATTGGTGGGGGTCTGTTGATTAAAATCCGCCAGAATTCTCGCCACCACAAAAAGAGATGAGTTGTCTTTCAAAGGCTCCTTGGTTTCTTCTCCATTCCTCTGTGCAGCCGCAGTTTCTGGCTTGATCTCTCTATTCCCTTTTGGACCGTGGACAATTGCTTGGCTGGACATTGACACAAGGCACTCTGCTGCGAAGTGATCCATTTCGTTGAAGAGTAGTTGTTTCTTTATGACATTCAAACCCAATGACAGTAGACCATTGAACTCAGTATATCCCTTTGTGTGATGCTGAATAGGCAGCTCTCGTAAGCAAACTCACTTTGCACTATCTTACCGGCTTTTCAGCAACACTGACATCCTGCATGTAAATCATGCGAGATCGAGCCGTGCGCGCGCTACACCGAGTGCTTGCGTCCTTTAGAGATAAGTTTCCGGTGATGAGAGCTCTGAAAACTTGCCTGGATTGACTATCAAAACTCCCATCGTGGCTGTAGTCCTCGCAACGTTAAAGTGACAGTATGCTGTGCGCCGATTAGAGCTGATTGTATCCATGCTGGGGGCGTGTCGGCCGGTAGCGTTTGGCAACGTCACCGAGCGGGCGCGCGCTCATTGGATGGCGACGTGTCCCGGAGTGCACTACCTAACTTGCCCCCACCAAACTTTTTAGAAAGTATAAAAGAAACTTGATCAGATCCTAAATGCACAGCCTATATAAGACATGCGTTTATATGTGTGTGAATGGAATTTATTTGTCAAGTAATATTAATTTACATGGTAAAGAAATACTAAAATTGCAAAGGTTTCACCCCTAACTCACAAAATGATTTTTAGTTTTATTATTATTGCAATTTAACAGGATTTGTAATGTAGGTTACACTCAGAGACTCCTATGGATAATGCTTCTATTCAGCATGCTTAATTTTTCATTGAAAAAATATATTATTAGCATAATATTTGCATAAAAAGAAAACTTTTCCTTCCATATCTTTGTACGCTGGATTATATAATTCTTATTTCCCACTTTATAGCACTCGTTTAGGTTGGAAAAATCCACATTATGTCATATGATTTACTGTATGACAAAGCAGTGGTTGCTATAAGAGTTCTCAGTTAATGTATGTTGCCGCAATAGACCCAAAGAATGGAAACAGTATAAAATGGAAACAATACTGTAAAATATTTATACAGTTGGCTCCATTCAGTTAAAGACTCCAAGGGCTTGGAAAGTGACAAAACATTTCAAAATAAATAACGCACAGACACAGAATCCCAGACTGGAAATTATTTTCATATTCCTGCATTCACAAGCAGACTGTGGGGGTGAAAATCGAGATCAGTGTTTCAAAACTTACTCAATCTTTTTCATATGAAAGCAGGAGAGGAGGAAAGAAAGGGCTGAAGCCCACCACTTCAGCTCTAACGATGCACTATTCTCCTGTGGGAAAGCATGTACTCTCTTTCAGTCTTATTCACAATAGACTTCTCTGGAAAGTTCCAAGTGTTCATTGAGAGCAAGCCTACATGGCATTCAGAGAGCCATCTGGTTGTATTACTTTACATATTCTTTCACCACCACGAGAACTGGGTGTTCTTGCATTTCATGCAGTGTTTCTGAAGCAAATCCTATCACACCATGCCAGTTCCAATTTCACAAGATGGCTGCCTCAAAACTCAAACGGAAGAAAATGCAACCTAAAAAGATAAATTATATATTTAAAAAAGTATTTATTAATACAATTATTATTTACATTTGATATTTATATTAACATATGCATTTATAATATATTAGTTCATATTTTTGCAATTATCCTAGCTCTTTATATGTGATTTTTTAAATGTATAGACACACAGTATAAGATACATATTACCTTTTTAAGCATAATTACTCTATAATACATCACAAGATGCACTGAATTGCCTGAACATACAATGAGAAGTACTTCTGCAAAATGCCCTTTTGCAACCAGTGAGAAAATTTAAATGAAACTGAGTGTCCCACACAATGAACAACCCACGCCATCATTCTCCTATTATAATTTGTGTTCCTTTTCAGCAATCACCAAAATGTTTCAGAAGTAGGTTGAATCATATTCTCAATTTCACCACGCGAGTGAAATGACTCAGCCATTCTTCTATACTATCAAGAAAAATCACATTCTCCTGTGGCACTGCATCATTACTGATGATTGTTGCACTTGCCCTCTAAGTTTTGAGATGTAATCCCATTGGATACAAACAGTTTGTGAGGACAGCCTGACCGCACCACCAGGTGGCACAGACCAATCAAGGCCATACTGTCCTAGAACACAAGGCCTATATACTGTAGTGCTGTGGACTGACTAGACTATTTCCTTGTATGGCACACTCCATGCATAGTGTATATACTCTATTTTTCAGTTTTATATAAACAGGACTTGATGAGATCTGGTATAGATAGACAGACAAAATATAGATAGATAGATAGATAGATAGATGTAAAGTTCCTTCAAAGCTGTAAACTTTTTACCTTGGCAAGCTGATACCTTTTAAGCAAAGTCATTATGGGCAGAAACTGATACCTCATGACTCATGTGGGTTGTGCATGTGATTCCTTTCTTTGCACAAGCAAAGACGGACAACAATGTGGCACCTCTTACACTGTCTCTCATAATCACCACTTGACTGCATGCTTCCAACAAACGTGTCATCATGACCTGAAAGTCTGACTAGCAAACACACCTCAAAAGACTGAAGGTCACATAATACAGTTAGGTTTGTCTTTTCCATGGAAGCCATAAATTAGAAATGGCCTGCACTCTCATCACGGCCTGACTCTTGATAACTAGGGCTTGAATGCTGCAAAAAGATTTTGTGTTTGCTGTTGTTTTTTTCTCTCCCTTTCTTTCGTTGGGTTTGTGTGTGTATGTGTGTGTGTTTTATATTGAAGTTACTGTAGCTTTTAAATGTCAAATCCAGCAGCTCTGGCACATGTGAAACTCAGAGGCTGTTTACTACTTGTGGTTTAACTTTGTTCTTTTGATCTACAGTTGGGAAACATATCATTTCCCATCATGCATGTAACAACTCTCTTCCTGTTCATCTTCAGACAGTGCCATTTTATGTTGATCTAGGATCAGCTTTGTCCCAGCCCAGTTCTGATCTTAACCATCAAAAGTGAAACCACAGAACTGGTCTCAGATCAGCACCCAAAGTCAACTTAAACAAAACCCTCCGCGAACTCGAGCAGCACACAACATATAAAAAAACATTAAACCTAAAAACGAACCGGCTCATGAGAATGAAAAACTGCAAGAACTTCCCAAATAACATCAACTGCGCTCTTGCATAATATAGTTGACTGGTCAATCATTTCATGTGTTGAAATTTCCGCCCATGTCCTTGGCAAGATTCCTGACCTCAATGACTACCGTGGATCACGCTGTTCTGCTCTGTTGTGTCCCAAACACCCCAGAACAAACATCTCACTTAAAGGTACATGAACTGAGCTTCCACCAGATGCTGGGCTTTTGTTTTGTCTGTTGAAGGAGACTGGAGCACAATGAGAAACATTCAGCTATAAACCAACAGCGAATCCAAAAGCAGTTCTTCTAAATAAACTACCGATGATGAAGTAAACGTAGCATGTAAATTTTAGAGAGAAAATGCCTTGATTTATGATTCACAGCAAAGACAAGTTAAGGATTTCATGCTTCTGAGAGACAAAAGGAAGTCCAAAGTTTATTTAATCAAAGCTTGGATTTGGTCCAGCTGGATATTTAGGTTACACATGCCACAAAATCCAGGGATTTTTTTATGTACAGTTTGAACTAAGTTAAATATAGAAATATAATAAAGCCACTTTAATGACCCTATTAAATGAAAACAGTAGGTTTTAGTTTTATGCCGTAGTCCCTTTGCCAGTGTAGTCCCACTTGTTGCAAAAATGGGTATTTAAATGTATAGTCACAGGTTAACAGGGAAACAGACCAAAACACTGATGACTCATTCTGCACCAAAGGTTTTTATCCAATCAAATGTTCTTCTGAATGATAAAGCCACACCCACAAACACGATCTGCCATGATAGATAGATAGACAACATGAATGTACCATTTCTACCAATTCTTTAAAACAGACCACAAGAAGGTCATATTAGTTCTGCTAATAAGTACAAATCAGCAGCATGCTAAATTGATTTTATGAGGCTGATGCTAGCAGTAATCCACTCTGAAACAATGCTGCTGGGTACAGCTTTGTCTCCTTCACACAATACAGCTTAAAAAGAACAAATTGTGACAAACACATTTTAACTAGCTGGCAGTGAGAGCAGCTCTATTCATGAGGCATCAATCAGTGGGCTGGTAAGACATGTCTGATGGAGGAAGAGAGGGAAACCTTCGGTTTCTCTCCCTTCAACCACACAGTTTGACCCTGGGGCTCTACATTAGCACGCCTTGGTGACGACATGTACAGTGGGCCTCTAGCTGACCCGTATTCAAACACAACAGTGACATGTACATGCAGACTGTGTACACTACACTCATGTAACCTATATCACACAATGGCATGGCCTTAGGGTACACGTATGTAATGTACTCAAGGTAGGACTTTGAACGTTGCTTTTCCTGTTCTTTCTTTAAAAGATGTAACCATTACTAATGGAGCGCAACCCACTTTTAGAGCAGCCTTTGTGACAGGATTTTCTCAATGTATTTTCAGCAAAGCGATTTCAAGTCAATATATATATTGAAATTATAATACACTGAAATAATACGTTACTGCATTGTTGAGCATAAGAGAATTCAGCACCTTTAAATTAAAGGTCACATTTGTTAACATTATTTCAGTCATGACTAATCTCGGGATAGACTGCAAAATCTTTACTCTAAATGTAAATAGAATGTACTTTTTTTTTCTGGCTGAACTTTACACTGAACCACAAGTTAACATAAAGCAACAATTAAAATGTATTTTGTATTAGTCTTAGTTAATGTTTACTAACGCATTATTAAAATCAAAAGTTGTATCTATGTTATCCGATGGATCTGAGTTGACATGGAATGAACAGCTGTATATATTTAATTAACTAACATTCGCAAAGCTTAATAAATACTGTAACAAATGTATTGCTTATTAGACAGTTAATGCAAGTTAATGTTAGTTAAATATAATTTAACAAATGGAACATTACTGTGAAGTGTTACTGAGAATTCTTTCAGATAAACATTTAAAAAAAGTAATCATAAGCTTTTGTACACCAGTGTATATACATACACTTTTTTAAGTTTATATAAAAATGATTATTTATTAATTATTTGTGCAGCTCATCAGTGAACAATGGCTGTGTGTAGTATATACGGCTCAATGTGAAATCATGCACCTGATGGCATTTACCGCTGATTACAGGACTGGCTTTACTTACAAAACGCGCTAACATAAGTGTGATTAAAATGCATTAAAAAAAATTTAACCTGTTACTTTTGTTTAATTAATTGAATTAATTTCATTAGTTAAAGTCCTGGCCCTAATTTGAAAATATTAACTATTAGAGAGAAACTGACTAGTCATTTTAATCTGTAATTTACTAGTTGCTTGTCTGTCAGTTAGTCAACCACGCGTTTCTGTGCCTGTCTCCGCAGGGACAGCACCGAGGAGCTCATGGAGCTGTCTGAGGAGGAGCGCAATGAGCTGATGAAGAAGGAGAGCAGTCGTCTGCTTAAGACAGGCCACCGAGTCAGCTACTCCCCCCGCAAAGAGAAGGCCCTCAAAATTTACTTAGACGGCGGGCCCACCAAAGACCCTGGACAGGACTGAGAGGGGAAGGACTCTATCCTTCCCTATTTTCTATCTGGCCTGCCCGCTGCAGTGTAGCGCTGCCTCGCCAGCGACCCTGGCGTTTGCGCCCCACGTTGAATCAACGTCACCAGTGCTGTCCGGCTGACGCTCTCTTCTTTGAGCTCCACAGTGCATAGCGTGGCTCAGAGTACTATTGTGCACCATAGTTTCTTGTACTGTAAAGTTTAAAGGGAAGTGCAAAGCTATTTCAAGTTCAATATCATTCAGATAAATCAATTTAATAATACAGAGATGGGTGCACTCGTTAAAGGAAAGGGGGCGGTTTGGGAGAGAGATTTTATTGCCCCCTTCATTTCTTTCGTCTGTTTTCACTCCCGGTGCACCATCTCCATTGATTTTCGTCCCGTTGTTCTGCATTTGCTGTTTGTCCATCATTCACTCTCTGATTTCGAGATGCGACCGAATTCTCATGTCTTCATCGTCCCGAGTCAATTCAGCACTCGAGCACAGTGTACCCAGCCACCTCCGAACACCCGTGGGGGTGACGGCACTGCTCATCTTCCATTGCGTAGAGCTCTTCGAACGACTCCAGTCATAGTGACACTTTCACTTTTCACAGTTTTGGGTATGATGCTCTCACTTGAATATTGGGATATCTCTCCTTTTGTTTATTTAACACATAGTTTTGAAATTAAATGCTTCTTTTCTGGCTGAAGAGGTTCTATTCTTGCAGTTCATGCTTCCTTTTGTGTGTGGGCGTCGCCCATTGACTGCTGAAGCTCCACCCACTTTGTAGGGAGCCCCACACTCCTCCTCCTCACTACACGTCCTTGCTGAGGCTAGTGACACTGGTACATATGAATTTGCAAGCCTTTAAGAGTAGGGTGATATGAATCAAGTAGTGTGTTTCATTGTTTTTGTTAGTTTTTTTCTTGTAAATTATTTCTCTACAGACTGATGACGGCGTTAGGACTTGTGAGTGACTTTTAATGGCACGTGTTTTAATTTTTTGATCTGTACTTGGCTTTTCTTTTTTCATTTAGATATGTCCTGTGTTTTTTTTGTCTTTT
>JAUCMU010000053.1:11499520-11511613 GCA_032275025.1 Enteromius treurensis | reverse complement strand
GGTTATTTCTGCACAATGTGAACAGAGCCTGTGGGTTCGGATGTGGCAGGTTTGCGTGTGTGCATGCGTGGAAATGCTTCTCGCTGCTGTTTTTGGCGTAGCTGGAAAGCGGTGGGTGCGAACGCCCCGCTGGAGGAGCGCCAGTGTCAGAGCTCGACCGAACCTCTGCAGGTTTCTGGGCTCCTAATGCTGCCACAAGCTGTTCACAGTAGACATGCCAATACTGAAATAAAAAGCAACAATCAATCTCTGTCTGCCTGCTTTCAGGTTGACATAAGAAGAATATGATCTGCTATTGAATCATATTGTATAAGGGATCAAATTTTGCATGATTTTATGAAATTATACTAGACATTATTAGTGCTAGGGAAAGATTAATTGTGATTAATCACCTACAAAATAAGTTGTATATATAAAGACAAAGTATATATTTAGAAATTTAATATACAAACATTTTTTTTGTCACAAAACATGAAGGTGTCAAGGATAGTTCACACAAATATGTCACCAAAACATAAGAGTTTTTCTTTTTGTTGAACGTAAAGATTTTTCAGATGATGATAGCCATTGGCTTTCATAGTATAGAAAATACTCTAGATGTTAATGGCTACCATTTCTTAGAATATCTTCTTTTATGTTTAACAAAAGAAATTCATGCATCTTTAGGGTGAGTAAATAATACAAAATTAAAGTTAATTCATAAAAAGTATTTTCTAATGACCGAGTGGTGTTTGTGTGGTCACATTTCATGCAAAAAATGTCCATTGTCTGTTGTCAGGTATAGCACAGCTCAAAAATAAGTCATTTTCAAACTAAGGGTGCGTTTACGCCTGTCTTGGTTGGTACAGATCTTTTGGGGCAGGTGTGAACACAACACCGAGACCCAGATGAAGAGGTGGTCTCTGTCCGCTTCCAAACAAACTCTGCTATGGTTAAATGGATGAACCAATGAATGGATAAACTCAAGCACACCTGTGGTTCTGGTTCACTTGCAAAAAAGGCTGTGTGAAAGTGAACTGCACCAACAAAAAACAAAACAAAATTGTATTTGATCCAGACCAAAGCAAGTAAACGGGGGCCTGTACCATGAATGTAGATGAACAAACTCAGGGTTACAGGATTAGTTTTGGGTTGACAAATCCAAACCACTCCAATCTGGGTTTGTTGGTACCATGAAGCTGGTCATCAACTTTCTTTGTCAACTCAGGCTTGAGCAGCCAATCACATGCCTTGAAACTAAAATTCACTTCTCGTGAGAGAGTCGTTCAAACCAACGATTAAAAGATTGAACAATATGAAGAACTTAAATATTCACACAGCATGTTGAAACTGAAAGTGGAAAATGTTCGTGTGGAACAAACGTGCATGTAAGCTGTTACTTTATAAAGTTGATAATATTTCTAAGTATAACTCTAAAATATCATAAACACTATAGGTAAAACACTTAAAAATGTAAACTTGTATGTAGTCATGTTTACTTAATTATACTGCATATTATCGATGTTTATATTGATTTTTAAAAGCCGAATGACTATTAAACTAAACTGGCTTGTGTAATGGATTAAGGTGATAATAATTATATACATAATAATGGAATTATAAAAATAATCAACTCTAGAAATCGGCTGATTTTATTTTCCAAAAATGTTTTACTATGTAGTGTCCTTTCATTTGGAGTTAGAGAAGCTGGGGGAGTGGCTTTATTGCATCAGACGTGTGTCACCTTGCTGGAAGCTGATTGGTCAAATTTAATTTTGAGATCTCTAACCCCGAATAATAATCTGCCTCGGAGAAGGTTAGCCATGCAGCGCATGTTACCATGGCAATGAACACCAATTGAAGTCGAGCTTCTTTCATGGGACCTAAAACCCAGGGTTGGCGCAAACTAATCTTAAACTTACCTGGCTAGCCACCTAAACCGGCTTCATGGTACAGGCCCCTGGGCAATGGGCAGATCTACACTTGAACCTATTGAGAAATCTGCAAGGGGAAATCTTCAAAAATTCAGTTGCATGGATGAATTCCTGTTTAAATTAATGCATTTAGCCAAAGACTGGCAAATGACATTACACATTTAAAGGTGAAGTCGCATTAGCAGTGTTTAGGCAAAGGTTTGTGGCCAGAGAATGTCTGTTGTTAATAGTGTAGCCGTGGATGAAGCACAGCTCACACAGAAGTCATTTTCAATGAAACCAAGTTGCTTTTTTTTTTATTGGTCAGTACAGAAAATTCACATGGCCAATATAAACACATTGTGAAATCTACGTGGGGAAATCTTTCACTCACGTGCAAAATTTGCAAACAACCTTAATTGTGACCACACCTTTACACCTTTTTAACTTTCAAAAAAAAAAAAATATATATATATATATATATATATATATTGCAACAAATATAAGTGGTGATGAAAATTTTAAACTTTAGTTCATATTATACATAAAAAAGGATATAAACAGCATATGGTTTTTCAACCTTTTATTTCAGGAGCAAGTTTATTTATTATCTGGGTAAATTACAGGTTGCTGGTATGGGTGCATCACTTTGGCTGCTACACTAAACTAAAGATGGATTGGTTCTCAACAAGAGTTTTCCTCTTAACATTTTTCTGCCTGATGTATTCTTAAAGCATTAATACTGTACATGAATAATAAGTGCTTCTTTCCAGTGCTCAGAAGCCACAGTTGAGCTTCATCACTTGAGGGCTGTTCACACTGACAATGATGTTTTTGATGCCCGAATATTACCGCTAGGCTGCCCAAGACGCCAGTCCAGTCTGTGAAACGCTGCTGTCGATCAACAACTGAGGACAACATTTAAGCAGTTTACAAAAAACTGGGTGGATTTTTATCATCTTAGGATAATTGTGTACACAAACTGCCAACACACATTTAATTTCAAACAACTTATATGTCACGTTTTCTAAGTCTCTTCCTGTCAACTGACGCCTCCAACCATCACTCATGTCCCTCAAATCGCCAGCTTTTTTTGTAAATGAACGACTTCCAGGCAGCTTGATCAGTTTTAATCGCTGTCAGTGTGAACGGTCTTTAGACTCAAGCCTTCCGCTGCACATTCACAGCGGTTTTGGGTGATTATAATGAAGGTGTTTCCTACAAAGCGTTGGAGTGACGAAGCGTTCATGTCTGTTTCAGCAGCTTCTTTTTATCTGTCTGTCAAACAGGCCGAGTCTCACTAGACGATGTAGTCGATCTCAGAGTAGAGGGTGTCTGTGAGCTCCTCCTCGCTGGAGTTCTCTCTCTTTAGACACAGTGCACCTCGTCTGATAAAGAGAGTGACCAAAATGTCTTATTTCATTTATTTTTTCAAGAAGTCTTCTATCAAAACCAAGGCTGATCAAAAAAACAGGAAAACTACAGTAATTAAATAATTGAAATGTGATGCAAAGCTGAGTTTTGGTTGATGGTGTGCATCTTAAGACAAAACAAAGGCAACTAGCATGCTTTAACATCTGCAACACCTCAGCATATTAGAATGATTTCTGAAGGATCATGTGACACTGAAAACTGGAGCAATGATGCTGAAAATTCAGCTGTGCATCACCAGAATAAATACATTTTTAAATACATCAAAATACAAAACCGTTCTTTCAAATAGTAATACCATTTCACGATAGAACTGTTTTACTGTGTTTTGAATCAAATGATTAAAAAACAATCTTCCTTCAAGCTTTTTAATGGTAGTGTATACATATTAAATATGCACGTTTATGTCGTATTAAGTGAGAACTGAAGATCATGGCTTCTTACCCAAGATATTGGCACTGCAGATCACCGGCACATGGACAGTGCTCTTGAGGACCGTCCCCCTTTATATCCCACGACAGCAGCTCCATCAGGTGATTGGCTGAAATGATGCAGCGCTCACGTTCTATCGGCTTAGAGCTGCACACGGGGAACAGCAGCGCTGAACATCGAAAACAAGTAGTTAAAAATATATGCAGTATTCAGTGGATGCAGATCAAGATGTAACATGCTCATACCTTTATGGAAGGCACAGCAGAACTCCTCCTTACAGTCGCTCTGGTACTGACAGAGGGTCCCCGCTGCTCCCTTTGTGCTGTTTGCACACTGACCCCAAACACAAAGCTGTCCCGCACAGCATTCCTCATCTTTGGTGCACGTCTGAGGGGAATACAGGACATACAATGACTGGAGACAGCTCAAAATAATTCATCATGCGTATTTCATGCTTGTATTGAATCAATTCTCTCTTTCAGGACAGCGATGCATGGTAATGCATCTGAAGAACAGTGATGTAGGAATTTTATTGAGTGTTTATTCTCTTCAGACTGCACATTTTTCAAGAAAAAGCCAGTACAGTGCCAGGATTTGGTTCTAAATAAGAATAGGAATCATTAGCAGTTTAATGATTCAGATTTCTTAATGATTCATTCATATCTGAAAAAGCACAGTGTTACAATTACTGCCCTCAGCGCTGTTATAAATGTGAAGTTATTATTGTAAAATCTTTACACAGACAAAAATACAAATGGTTCAGTATGTGAATCAGATGGTTAACCGCACTGGCTGATTCATAATTATGATTCACTAAAACAAAATGGCTCATAATTCATTCTATAATTAGACTCTACTGGTTGCAATGCGCACTATACTGATTCACTTAAAAAAAAGGCTCATGGGTGTCATTCATTTAGGAATTGGGCTCTATTGACTTCGGCCATATGCAGTTGGTTCACTTAATAGACCTGGTTCATATTGTACGAGTCATTAAGGATTCAGACTCCACTGGCATGCTATTGATTCACTGAAAAGTATTGTCTCACATAACTCATAAACTCAGAAATTGGACGCCACTTGTGTCCATTACAATTGTGCGCTATTGAAGCATTTAATAAGAGTTAGTGGTGTAAGAATCAGACTGCTCTACTAGTTGCGCTGTATGTTATTGATTCACTAAAAAGAAAAACCACAAACGAGTCACTTATTAGCGAATCAATATGTGCAGGTTACACTCCATGCCATTCATTTAGTAAAAATGACTTTCTCAGAGTCATCTGTTAGGTAATCAATCTCTACTGGGTGTTCTGTGTGCTACTGATTCACTAAATAAGAAGACTCATTAGAGAATCAAAGTCTACAGGCTGTGCTTTGTTACTATTTCACTATATAGAACTGGCTCAAAGGAGTCATATATTAGCAATTCTAGCATAATAATAATAAAAAAAAGAACTGGTTCAAAAGACTCTGAGAAATCTTCAAGAAATGGCTTAAAGATTCGTTAGGGAGTTATTTTGGCTCAAGAGCCATTCTTTTATGTTATTATGTCATTAATCTCAGTGCAGGCCTCCAATGTGTCATCAGCCAAAAGAAAATAGTAGAAAATGCCATGTTCCATACTGTATGGTTATGTTTATTCAAAGCCTTAGCAAGGCTCTCTATCAAGCAGACACAGTTTCTTTTGACTGGGTGTTCGAATCTGCTTCTACAGGATACTGCAGAATAATGCACATCTGTATTCTGCTTAGTTGGCTACCCTACTTCCTGTGCGGCGAGGTGAACTCAATATGTCCTATCTTGGGCCGGAGAAGCTGCTCATATTTAGCAATCGGCGCACTTTGATGTGAAACCCAAAGGAGAAACGCTTCGGCATATCAGATTCCAGGTGCACTCATACTGCAATGCAGTCACAATGCAGGCTCAGTTGCATCATGTTGTTGGAAAGCCACATTACTGGGTATTATATTTGTGCAGAAAACAAACTACGGACTAGGCTGAACAGCTAACATGTAGTAAGCATATTTGACCTCTAACCGGGTAATAGCAGAGGTCAAGTGTACTTCAAATGTTCCCGGTCTGTGAAATTTGAAAGCGCTTACCGCATCAGTGTGTTTGCAGGGAAGGCACTTTGAGCTCTGTGTTTCGTAGAGACAGTAGCTGCCCTTCTTACAGTCTTCATCGATGATACACTCCTGAGAAACCAGAGAAAATCATTCAAAAGCTTCAAGAAGGAGTCATAACCCACGCATCTATGTGAGGAGCTGTACTTCAACACAGATAAAAACAACATTCAGGAGGATATGAGGTGGTTATATTGATAGGTGCAGTCATTTTCAACATCCCCACATTAAGGCTGCTTAATGGGGAGCAGTTGGGGGAACGGTGCCTTGCTCAAGGCGCTCACCTCAGTCATGGTATCGCAGGTGAAGAGAGTGCTGGATATTCACTAACTCCACCCACAATCCCTGCCGGACCTGGGACTCAAACCCACAACCTTTAGGTTACAGGTCCAACTCTCTATCCATTAGACCACGACTGCCCCCAAAATTCTGTCATTACTGACTCATATAATCCTCATATAATGTGAAATATTATTTTGCGGGACACAGAAGATATTTTGAAGAGTGTTGATAACTAAACCATTAAACCCCCTCAAATTATGTTCCACTGAAGAAAAAAGATATGAAATTGCATGAGGGTGTGCAAATGAAGGTGATTTTAGTCGATGTCTACAATTTTGGTTGTCTACAGGCTAGTACACTTTAATAATAATAATAAAATAAGGCCAAAATATTGATGACTCATCCTGCACTACACAGATTTTTGTCCAATCAAATGCTGTCTAGAACAAATGTGGCTCCTTCTTATACCACCATATAATATCAAAAGATATCCTCTAGCATACCGTTTATGTGATTTTATGTCAATTAGCTATTTTGAAATGGGAGGATGAACCTCTGGAACTTCCTGTTTCGACAGGTAAAGCAACAATACAGGATGGAAAATAGTGTTTTTTGGGGTCATGAATTTAATTCTGATTCACTTCTGATTTGATTTATTAATTTGTGGTTATTTAAAGATCACTCACATCCGATATTCTAACCCTATAAAGCTTACTGTGTCAAATATGATATGCATATTTCGAATGCCTCTAAATGATCAACATTAAACTTTTGCTGGAAAACCATCTAAATGATGCTTGGTTCTTTTTTACTTGTCAAATTTTAAATGATTTTCAAGTAAAAATAAGAATATTGTTTATATTTTTAGTACATTTTCACTCACTGGACTGAAGCAACCAGATACAAATATCAGTAACTGTTTCAAATTGCATATTTTTGCAACTTTTTATCAACTTTATCATACTATATGAGACTAAAAACATAAAATATATTACTCAACAAAAACGCGCATGCTTTTTTGGGGGATATTGTTAAAATTTTATCTAAAGGTTTAATGACTGGGTTGTGCTTTTGATTTCTTTGCCTGAGCTGGGCAACTGGAATTAGTGGATTTAAAATGTCCAACGCATCCTTAAAGCCCCAGACGGGATGCGTCGATTATCTGGCGTTATCTTGCCTTGTCAGCAGAGCTTTCACCTCAGATCTCGAATCTTGCCATCTAAAAAGAGCAGGTCAATACACAGCAGACACAGCTTATTTCAGTCAGACGGGAAATTAAAGCTGAGGAAGTTTATTCCTCTTCCCAAACACTACTCCCCCTGACGTCTCTGAGAAGATGTGTGCAAATAAAAGGGTTTTGGTTGTGGCGGTGTCTGGCTGAGCAAGATAAATACCAGGTTTTTCAAACAATTAGACAGAGACAAGAAGACAGACGGCTTACGTGATCAATGCTGTTCTCTTTATCTCTGAGCTGTATGGTTGTCAAGTTGTTTGTCTCTTCAGTTGAATTGTCCACTGTCTGGGAATAAAAGCACAGAAGTGATTTATATTATCATGCATTTAACTTGATGGGGCATTAATTTGAAATATATTCAGATTGTACATTATCTTACACATTGATGAATAAATGGACTCAAAATAATGATTTGAGAGTATGCAAGAAGAAACTGGAGAAGGACACAAGAAATATTGTCTCTAGGAAACCATAAAGACAATATCCCCTGCAGCTACATATTTAGAGCCAAACAAATTCCATGCCTTTAAATGGCTTGAATATAATGCATCTTTACCTAATTTAGCAAACATCCGAATCACATTTTATTTTTAAATGTAACAATCAGTCTCCGCCTCCACTCGATCACACCAGCTCAAACCTGCTTCATTTTCACTCAGCTGACTAAAGCATTAAAAGCTATGCAATGGCAAGGGGCAATACTGAATTGATTCATATAGTTTATGAACCAGAAACTGATTCTGAAGAAGAGGAAGAGTGAATTATACAGCGCCATCTTCAAGTCCATCTATCAGAATGGTAATGCATTTCAAGTAACACACTTGATATAACTGATATCAAACAGCTAACGATGCATTGGTGATGCTTCACAACCTGCATTTCCGTTTTAAGAAAGCTGGATATATAAGCTCCGCCCCTTGAGTTTGTGATGGAAGAAAATAAACCACATTTTTGAAACTTTATTTGGAAAAGGCTAACTTGATTTTCACCACAGGGAATTTGTAAGTGGCCATTGTGCCAAATGATCTGACCAATCAGAATCAAGTATTTTGGAAAGTCATTAAACCGCCTGAACCAGACAAAAGCTCTTTACCCACCTTATTGAGTCCCTCAGCAGTATAAATAGATTGATTCCCAGCTATGATGTCAATACTGCTGTAATTTTGGAGATTTGAAGAGACATTGAGTGGACGGAGGCTGGATTTTGCTGTCTCATTGTCTATCTGAGAGAGAAAAAAAAAGGAAAAGGCTGCAATAAGAACACTATCCCAGCTATTTCTACACGAACTGACCCTTAAAAATCACTTTCATTGATGTAAAGGTTTTTTAGAAATTAATTTTCATAATTTTTTTCAAGTTCTTGGGTAAGTGGGATTTTAAAATTAATTTTAAAGACTTAAGTAATTAATCTAAGCAATTCTGAGCAATTAATCAATCTGTTTCTGGGCTCAGCAAGAATTTAAGTATTGTAAGTTTATAATTCATTTTAATATTAAATTCATAAAGAGTTCCCCCCACAGTGGGAATTAACTGCAGGTTTAATCAGTATTAAATTATACTGATAAAGCCCCTTTGTGGACATACCGATTTAGTTTATCAGAAAATTGTTATGTTTATCTTTCTAATATGGATCATTTTTAGGCAAACTCTGCTGAGATTTTTGCATGTGCTGCAGACAGTGATGCTGTTATTAAAACTCAAAAGCTACTAGTTATGAGAGAAGTTCAAACCTATAACCCAGATCTACTGTGAGATTTAAAAAAAGCAAAAACCTGATGCACCACGTCCTCCAGCTTCTGCTGCGTGTCCTCCATCAGGTCCTCCACCTCTTTGAACACATCGCTCAGTGTCGTTTGTCCTTCTTCCACATTTGTTTCCATGTTTGCAATGATGTCCATGTCTGTTTTAGATATCTCGGGGACAATTCCATGAACGACGGCCAGGCACAGGCTGAATCCGAGCAGAAACATGTTGACAGAGCGACTGGTGTCTGTACAGTGTGTGTGTGTGTGTGTGTGTGTGATCAGAGGAGCTCCAGCTGCACGAGGCGAGGCGGGGCGATGCGCATCCATACAAACACAAACCTCTTTGTACTGCATCTCATGGCTTTTCACATTTACTGCAAATGGGAGACAATTTACGCGAATTTGACATATGCAAATTCTGACGCACAGTTACAGTGTAATTTAATTTTTGATTCACATTGTTTCGTATTCAGTTTTTCTTAGTTTGTTCAATTTATTCTAGGATAGGTGTTTGTAGGCGTATTTACCTGGACCTAGACAACAGTAGCCTATCCAGTGTCTTTTTAGGCTACTAAGGCTACTTGTATTACTACTGGGCTACTATTACTGTTTGCATATTTCTATTTTATTTATTTATTAACAGTAACTCATGACAAGCAATGTTAAACAAGTGTCTGTTTAACCCTTTTGATTTCAGCTATTTTTGACCAAAGAAGCATGAGACTCGAGTCACTGATTTATCATAATCACACCACTACTGTACTTTGCATTAACAAGTAATTCTATTTTATGGCCAGTCATCAGCGAACCGAATCAGTCCAATTAGCGAATGAATCATTAAATCTCAGATCTGATCCGTTACAGTAACACTGTCTTTTTGAATCGTGAAGTGATTGTAATCACCTATTACAGTTTTTTCTTGAAACAGAAATTACATTCTCAAAATTTTTAAGATCATTTGGCAAAACAGTGTTACAGTTTAGCACAACACTGATCACTTGCAAAAGCTCATATCTCTCCACAAACAGTTCACTCATGCATCAAAACTGAATTCCTTTCTCATATAAAAAGTCAGTGCCACAAAAATGGCAAATATCCTTCTCAATTGGTTTGGCTCATTTCTTGTAACAGACCGGACATTCTCAACACTCTTGGTGCTTTTGCCAAAATAATGTGCACTGTTCGGCACGACACCATGGTTGCACCTACATGGAAGGCCCTAATTGCAGCTCTTTAAACCTTTTTCTTATTTTATGTTATATTCCTCAAAATAAGGATTATACTGATAATTGCATGATAAAGTAAGCTGGCGTTTTTAGGCAAAATGTTGAAGTCAGATCAATCAAATACTTTCATCCTGGATTACCTGGATACACAAATCAGGTAAAGTGGGTACTGAAGCCAAAAAAAGTTTGGGAACCACTGCTTAATTGTAAAAAGGTTATAATGATGGACAACCATAACTGACTTACATGTACATACTGGTACCGCAGCTCTTTCACTCCATCAGAGTTCCTCTCAAATGGTACATTGTGGAGATGCTTATAGAGTTGACATTTTGGAATATGGCATTATCTTGTAGGATTGCAACGTTATTTGCCATCACCATGCTACAGATCTCTTGTTCTTTTTGTTCATTGAAAAAGTTGTGCTCTGCCACCCATGAAAGGTTGTCGTCCAATCCTAGATAAAGAATTCAATGGACACTTCATTCATACTGTACACCTTATGTATTCCTCACAGAATGAGTGACCTATGTAATCGTATTGTTGTCCTAAACAACATATAATTCCATCATTCACTGACTACATACCTGTTTTCCCTGCGAAACGTTTGGATGATGGAGGAGACTGTAGAGCGAGGCACATAAGGCTGCAGTCGGCGACCTGCCTCCGCCACTGTGAGGCCATGGTTGATGACATGGTCTATAACTATAAAATTTCATCCGGGACAGCACAGTGTCTTCGTGCACAACGGCCTCTTCCACCTGTTCCACCACCACGCACCCTTACTCCTCCTCTTCCTCCTCTTCCTCGAGCAGGCAGCTGCCCTTGTTCATTTACTTGGCCAGGTGCCTTCATGTTCAGAAATAGTACTGGTCCTACATGGTCTAGCTCTTTAAATACATGTTTGGCAGCATTCACAGTCATGGCCAGCACCTGTCAGGTAACTAAACATACTGTTTGATTGGTCATCTGAGATGTGTGAAACGCCTCCTTCATTAGTCAAGTTCTAGTTTCACCTGACTGTCAATTGCTGTAATAAATTGTAATCAAATGTTCCAAGGATTTACCTACTGTATGGTATTCATGGCACTATGGTCTTGACTAATTTTGACAATTGAACAGACTATGGTGCATGTAATGACTTATACAATGAAACCACGCTGACACATTTTGGAGAGAACAACCATTAGACTGAGATTTACCAATCAGTTTAGATCAACAAGATCTATTCACTTGGAAATTGTGGTAAATGTAGGCTATCTGTACTTAATTTGTACTTTTACATTTGCAATTTGATTAAATGAATGAGAAATTAAATTCTTGTTGTGAACAATTGGTTTGGAAGTTTGTCCATGTTGTTTTGAGAATGTAATTTCTGTTTCAAGAAATGAGCCAAACCAATGGTGAAAAACTGTAATATAAACTACGTATAGACTAGGTGTTACTGTATTTTTCCGGGCAACATTGTTTTATATTTAGAGAATAAAATCTTGAAAGAATAAAGAGCACCTCTTGCAGAGATCCTCTGCTTTTAAAATATGTCAGTTTTATAGCAAAATACAAAACAATAGCTCAAAAAAAGCTGGCTTTAGTTTAAGCGGCAATGTAAATCAATAATTTTCCTGATAACAGTGAGACTTCATTATAAATTAGTCTATAGCCTGTTTTCCCATGACTTCTAATGTTCCTTCACTTTTATATCTTGCTATACACTTCAAACAAAGAGGA
>JAUCMU010000053.1:11473733-11499420 GCA_032275025.1 Enteromius treurensis | reverse complement strand
ACAAGTGCTAAACACCTCTGGGAACTCCTTCAAGACTGTTGGAAAACCATTTCAGGTGACTACCTCTTGAAGCTCATTGAGAGAATGCCAAGAGTGTGCAAAGCAGTATTCAGAGCAAAGGGTGGCTATTTTGAAGAAACTAGAAGATAAAAGATGTTTATCTCTCTCTCTCTCTCTCTCTCTCATTCTCTCTGTGTGTGTGTGTGTGTGTGTGTGTATTAGGGGTGTAATGATACGCGTATTCATATTGAACCATTCGGTACAAGGCTTTTGGTTCGGTACGCATTAAAAACCGAAACGATTCAGACTAATACTTTTATATTTGAAAATATTTCTTTGCTCCTAGCAAAGAACAGAAAGATTGTGACCTTCTTTAGCTGAAGCACAACAGTGGCCCATGTGTTGAAGAAAAGATCTGTGCTGCCTGAAGAAAGTGTGGACACTCTCATCTTTCTGAACTTAAAAAAAATAAAATAAAATAATGATTGAAAGAGATTGTTATTTTCTTTCTATTAGTTTATAACTACTACAAAATTACATTTCATTTTTTATAAGGAGCATTTGGTTTTGGTAATAAAGGAGGTTTTGTATCACAAAATAAATACATGTATTCATGTGTGTGTGTTTTTTGAAAATAATAATTAATATTATGTAAGAAAATTATGCTTTTTAACTGACAGTTACGCATCATGACATTTTTAGAGTTAAAAACTCAAAACTAGTGTAAACTAAAATATTACACAAAACTGAAGCCTTTGTGTATAATAACTATTTTTTAGAAACCAAATGAATCTGACATGAATGTTAAAACTAAACCTTAAACTAGAATGACTGAATGAAAATAAAATATTCCATTTAAAAATAAATGTCAACTGAAATAAACAAAACTAAATAAAAACTAATAATAAAGACTATACAGAAATACCTAAAAAAAAACATCAAATAAAAATGACCAAAAAAAAAAACAACAACAACAAATTTCTAAAATGAAAATGGAAAATATAAGTTAAAAAAACACACAAACACACACATATATATATATATATATATATATATATATATATATACACCGTAATAGTATCCAAATGTCATTAACACCAGATTTTCTAAGAGCTTGACACTGAATCAGAATGTTTTTAATTTCTTTGAAGTCGTCAAACAACCATACAGCAAATTACTGCAGGACATAAGTCGTGTGCTGCAAAGTAACATCAGCATTTTTGTTACCATATTACAAGCAAAAAAGATCCTTGGCTGGTATTCAGCTGCACTGTAAACTGGAGCAACAAACCTGCATAATGTGTGCATCACAAGGTGACGAATACAATAGAAGAACGAACACCAAACCAAAGACTCATGCATTTAAGAAAATGAAATCTCCTTTTATAAGGCTATCCGAGAAGCACGGGTCCCTGCAGTGTAGAGAGCACAGAGGCGAAATTAACTGCAGTAGCGTTCGCTTCATGACAGATGGCCAAGCGTTTTTATGCACAGATCTAAAGGATAAGAACCCACATCATAATTAATTATTTACTAAAAATGTTTTTCTCATGCGGATAATCAAAGTAAGCCAGCCAGTGTGAAAAGCAGTGAGAAACGGTCTCATAAACCCTAAAATCTTGGTCTCCAGCGCCCGCGTTTGTCATGTTAACATTCAAGGCAGGGTTAACATCCCTGATTGGCCGAGGGTAAACCCACTTCGAAATGGCAATCACAACATCAGCCTGAAGTATATGATTCTGTCTGAAGGGAACCATGCCGTTCTGTCCAGTTGATTGCAATCAGTCACTGTGGTAAGCACATTAATACCATCATAATCCCAAATAGTTGCCTAGAGGGATGTCAGATGGATCTGCTTTACAAATTAGGTGGCACTTGTGCTCCACTTGCTTAGTGAGTGGAAGGCTGAAGAATATAATGCTCTGCACTGTTAAAGCATTTTCAGATTTCGTGATTAACCGAAAGGCGCATTGCAACCTTTAAGTCTACATGAAATTGCCAAAATAGCTGGAAAGTTACATTGCATAATGCGCAAGACCATGCATAGCTCTCTTAGGGAATGGTTTCCAGATTTGCGACCAGCCAAGAGACAGTCTGCGTCTAATAAATATGTAGCGTTATTATTACAACGAGGAGGAGAAATGGTAGATGTATCAAAACAGCTCGCTGTATAACAGGGATTGATCATACGAAATGAAATTATTTCTTCATTTACTCATCCTCATGCTGAGATGATTAACCTGTAAGACCTTCTTTCTTCTGTGGAACACAAAAGGAGATTTTTAGCAGAATGTTCACGTTGCTCTTTTTCATACAATGAAAGTAAATGGTGATCGGTTTCGTGTTGACATATTGGATTTGGCCACACATATATTCATGAATTCCAAAAAAAAAACAAAAAACGAATTTTATTCCACAGCCATGCAGTGCCAAAAATGTAATTATGAACTGAGCTCTATTTGCCCCACCCCCAAAAAATTAAACAAGTAGTGGTTTATGGGATAGTGCATTTTTAAAAAATTATAACTAAATAAATAAATAAATAAAAAACACTTCACAGCTGCCATCTGCTGTTTGAGCACACAGAGATAAACACGTAAATAATAATAACTTTGAATGCTTCTACAAATGTGAGACTGCGAGACGCAGGTTCAGTTATTTAACTACATGCAGATGGGCAAAGCGTTTTTATCTAAACTGCGCTAGGCAACCATATCATCACTACGGTTAGTTCACTAAAGGTATCAAAATATTTTTGGTTATTTAGCTTGTTTGTTTTTTTGCAGTTTTTGCATTTTAAATTCTAAACGGAAACTTTTTAAATTCTAAAGCAGAATATTCTGCTTTTTAACTGAAATACACTGAAGTTGAAGGAATAAGATTACCAACTGAAACTGAACAAAAAACTAAAATAAAAATAAATTAAATCTTAATTAAATTACAATTAGTAAAAAAATTTATTTACAAAAAAATTTAATAAAAAGAAAACTAAAACATTAATTTAAATAAGTCTAACAATTTTTTTCTTATAATCAAATTTAATTGAAATTAAATAGGTCTTTATATTAAAAATAATACTTTATATACATATTTTTTTAAATTATACATTTTTATAAAAAGTAAAAAAAAATAAAAAAAAAGAATAGTACCAATACTTAGTAATAGTAACATTGCTGGACAAGGATAAAATAAATCACTAAAATGCATTGTCTAATATCACCTGAAATTCAATTAAAATAAATAACATTGTTTAAATAGTTTATATATACAGCAAACATATATATATATATATATATATATAATATATAGGGCCGGGACTTGATTAAAAAAATTAATCTAATTAATTAGAGGCTTTGTAATTAATTAATCGAATTTTAATCGCATTTAATCGAATTTAATCGCATTTGACCTGAGAACAGTGAGAAGTACGTTTTTTTTATATGGATTTTTAGTATACCATTGACTAATGACTGAATACATAAGCTCAAACAACAAAATATTGTTTATTTTTGTTCAACCAAGTCCAACAGACCAATATTGTGCCATGTGTGATTTCACATTGAGCCGTATATACTACACACAGCCGTTGTTCACTAACAAGCTGCGCAGAACCATGTTCATTATCAGCGTGGATTTGTGAACAACGGCTGTGTGTAGTGTATACGGCTCAATGTGAAATCACGCACCTGATGGCATTTACCGCTGATCACATGACCGGCTTTATTGACAAAACGCGCAAACATATCGGCCGATCTGGATCGGTTCATCCCTACTTTCAAGTACATTCTGAACATTAGAAACGCTAGTTGGTGCTCCAGTATAATCGGTCCACCGAAACTCATCCAGTGAGAAACGTTCCGCGGTGCAAAAATAAGTGCGATTAAAACAAAAAAAAATGTACGCATTATTTTTGTGTAATTAATTCATCTAAATGAACGCGTTAAAGTCCCGGCCCCAATAAAAAATATTAAAATAACTCTAAGATGCAGTTTTTAGATTGCGTGAGCGGGTTTCTCTGAAATGTGGATTTCTGATTAGTGGTAGTGTAGTCCTTTGCAGGGTTATTATTATTATTATTGCTATTTACAATTTTTATAAAATGATGTTGACTTGTGGTTTAAATCATATTGACTGTCAGCACAGGTTAAGCACCTTATGGAAGACCTTCAAAGGTTTATATGTTTATATTAAAAGTCTATTAAATAAAAGAGTTTTATCCTTCTAGTACCCCAATATTGCTCTCTATTGACACATCTCGAATCACATTATAGCATCTATCCCAACAAACTTTCTTGTGCGGGATAGACTATATGCAAATTGAACATCAATATTCCAGCACTAAAACCTTGCAGTGGATGTCAATACCCTGCACATATGAAAAGCCAAACAGGCCGTGTCCTAAAGCAGCTAATGAAAGGACAGATTAAGGCTTTCAATAAATGAGAACAAATCCTTCTGAAACACAGAGAGGTCACCGGTTGGATTTAAATTCAATGTAACACTAAAATCACTGTTTAGACTTTTAAATGTCATTTTGAACTCCTAAGACTTAGATCAGTATTTAATATTGTCCTTATTCAATATCTTTCCGAATCACAACAAAGAAGTGGACTGTTCATGTCGATGTATTCTCAAGGGATTTTCAGCATGAAGCAAATGTTCTGAGGGCAGACCAACAGACCACAACAAAACAAGGCTTAACACAAACATAAAGTGACCACTGACTCTTTATGGAAACTTTAACTCCATAGGTCTGCATCTATATTTTGAATTCTATTATTTGAAGCCAGTGCAGTGGGCGTGCATTTGTTCTTTCAAACATATTGTTTGTCAGGAAATCTGAAGAAAGCAAAATGAGAAATGCAGCTGGTATAGCCTGTGAATGCCTTCTTCGAGTGCTTGTGATTTCAGAGCTATTTGCTCAGAAATGACCCTAAAGGACTGTGATAAAAAGTCTTTGTGAGTGGACATGTGAAATGGTGAGGTTAATATGGAATATATATATATATATATATATATGTGTGTGTGTGTGTGTGTGTGTGTGTGTGTGTATGAAATACAACATAACAAAAAAAACAAGCAGTACTTTTAATTGAATTATGGAATTATTTAGCTGACCTTGCCTTTATTGTGTAATGCATGGTTTTTTATTACATATATTTTTTACTGAGGTTAGGAGGTATTATTGCATGTTCTCACAAGCTGAGGTTGTAAAGTATTTGTTATTATGGCCTTGAATGGAATTCATTAGTAACTCAAATATATGACACAAGCTCTTTGCATTCAGAATTGGACTTTGGAGACATAAACAATCAAGAACTGTACACAAAGCCACTGTTATCGAGTTGCACAACACAGTGAGGTAAAATGGCAGGTAATGCGTGTTATCTTAAACAAGAGCTCTGAAAATTAGGAAGCAAGCAGAGATGACTGTATAAATTTTCTGGTATGTTTATTAATTTAGAAAATAATTAGCCTTAAGCTTTTAAATTTAGACATTTAAAATAATTGTGGCAATTAAAATTATAACTAAGGTGACTCAGTTAAATTCACAGTGTACTAATGGAAGTAGCGAACAATCCTTTCTTCCATAATGTAATGCACAAGTGAATAAAGCAAAAATGTAAAAAATAAAATAAAATAAATAAACGTAGAGCTAGTCTTGGTTAAATCCACTGGTCGTTGCTTCGATGGAGTTAAATTTTTGATGAAATCCAAGTTTCTACCCTCCATATACAGCGACGCAACTGCATTCAAGACCCATAAAGGTAGTTAGGACATCGCTAAAATAGTCCATGTGACATCAGTAGTTTAATATGTGTTTTATGTAGCTACGAGCATACTTTTAGTGCACAAAGAAAACAAACATTTCAACTTTGTTCAACAATTTTGTCTTCAACGCATACGTGTGATGCTGCTGACGCAGGAGCCAAATAATTTCAAACATATCAGTTGCATATGCAGGGTAAGAAAGCTCTCAGATTTCATAAACAATAAAAATTATAAAAATTGTAATATGACTTCTGAAGTTGAACAAAGGTCTTAAAGGTTTATGAGGCATGAGGAATTAATGAGAGAATTTTTAAGTTTGGGGTGAACTAACCTTTTAACAAACTGTTAAGGGTCTACAAGAAAAGCAATAGTTTCTGATTTGTGAAAAATGCGTTAACACTCTTAGTCAGTGAACAAGCTCATAAATCAGTCTAGTCAGATAAACTTGAGAACCAGATCAGCCTGAATCATGAATTAATCATCCAGTTTTACTGCTCCTGACGTTTCAGAGATATACAGTTCCCCAATCACTTTAAATATACTGAAAACAACATTCTTTGGAAGAGTCAAGTTTTTGAACAAGAGGGTAAGTGATTTAGGGCTGAACTGTCCCTTTATTTAAAATATTCTAAAATGATTTATCTATTACTAAAATACATTTTTAATTGCACCGTCCATGGACACTTAGTTTCAAATAGTTCCATAATGGTAGCCACAAAGATGTATTCTACCCCTCAGACCGAAAACAAAACCCTCCCCCGTTGTGTGCACATTCTTTGTATGGTTGTTTTGATCGGAGTGCAGCGAGTCAACGGGTTCAAAAGTGGGCGAGGCTCATCGGGGCTGCGCAGCGTTCAACTCTTTCTCCCCAAACCCACTTTGCTGTCTCACACGACGAAACGTGTGTAATTCCAGCGAGAAAACGTATATGTTTTCTCGCATCCTTACCAAAAATCTGCAGTGTTGCAGAAATGTTGTACACTGTGTTTGTCCTCAAGTGACCCGCTGCAGAAGTCAGTACATCCCGTTCCTGTGATATTAATAGCTCCCTTGCGTCACCAAATTGTGCTAGACTGCTCTGCTAGACACGCGATGCTAGCCGAACGCGCAGCAACGCATTCACACTCCAAACAAACATCGTTATAAAACAGATATCTATCGTGCATCAGATGACTGTCTCGGTCGGATGTGGGAACGTGTGTAGCTACGACGTCATGCGTGATGCACTGATTCTACAGAAGGGCTTACCAGGAAGTGGTTATCCTATACTTTTGGAAATGCAATATCAAATGAAAGTTGCAGTTAGTTCAGGCATGAAAAATTATCAATGTAGGCTTGGTCTGAGGGAGCAAGTGGGTAGAGAACTACTATTCAACCGGTAAAAGCATACAGTATAAGTACTACTTGTTAGTCTATACTGTAATAAATAGTTTGTAGTGCAATAATAAACAGTGTTTCTCTATCCATTAGTGCTAGTATTGACTGTATATGTTCTACTGTCTGAAGTGACATTAAACTTCATGGCAGTGTCATGTTTTATTGATCTTCTCTGATACATAACACATTGGATACGTAAAAGGCATAATAGATTATTTGTCAGTTTGGTTAGGTAATATTGTGTTATTTGTTATGCGACAGTGTTGCAGCACTGTAACTTTTATTTTTTAACCATTTAACCATATTTTGGTGTCATGTAAAGCTCACTTAAAGGCATAGAACCCTCAAAAAGGTAATTTGCTAAAACTTCACTCACCCCCAGGCCATGCAAGATGTAGTTTGTTTCTGAACTGACATAGAGAAATTGAGTATTAGCAAATGTCAAAAAGAAGACCCTTACTGTACACAGGATTGCTGCGCATAAAGTCACTTGTAGCATGTAAAATGATTTCATTTTGTACTGTTTTATTTTAAATTTATTTAGACAAAATTGTGTCAGTCAAGTACATTTCTTTTCAGATTCGTCAAGGTAAATATTATGTTTATCCTCGTGTGTCTCCCCAGGTGAAAGCCAATATTTAAATCCACACTTGATGCTCAGAAATCCCCATGTCATTATAAATGATTTTGTAAGCCTATTTTGGCACTGCTCTTGATCTTTGTAAACATACTGCAGTTTGTGTGATTCACATCCACACCTGTTGTTTCAGGAAACTCTTTAACCATAATGCCACACGCAGTTTGCAATTATGCACTAACATGCCCTGCAGTTTCAGAGTTGCGTAATGTGTATCTGGTTACATTATTAGAGCGACTCCTGAAATCATTCATTAGCCTAATATAACAACGTGATGCAAATTAATGCCGATGTGATCGCCTTTCACCAGCTTCTGCTGGAGTTTACGTTCGGGTGCAGTGGGATCTTGGCACGGCCCCAGAGAAAGGGGGAAGATAGCAGACAGAGAGGAGGAGGGAGAGAGAGACAGACAGAAGAGGGAGGTGGATCTTTCAATTGCTGGGTTCAGCGTTGTAGTCTGTGGGGAGATGGGGGTGTTGATGCATAGAGACAAACCTGACCGAGCTCCCCTGTGTGTACTGCATACAGAAAAAACCTGTTCAGTCACAAACAACTCACCTAGATATTATGGTTTGACTTCAGTAGGAAGTTAGCAGAGTGAATGCGCTGCAAGTGTGTGTTTCTGTGCAGCTGGTATCTTCAAAGGTTCTGCAAAATAAAGACTGTTTTCAAACAAGTTTCCTAACTTTCATTGGCCATTGATATTTATAGCCACACCCTAAATTCGCGCTACTGGTTGAGTTGTAGTTGTTGTTGCTATGCCAGACTGATCTGGATTCTTAAATGAACAGACTAAATTGATAACGCCACAGAGTGTCAAAATGCCTTTTATTTTAGTATTTCAATAATAATAATAAAATAACAATTTTAAAAAAACTTAACAAATAGGAGTTTTATATTCAGTTAACCCCCCTTTTTAAAGGGTTACTCCATTCCAAAATGAAAATTGTGTCATTGCTTACCCCCATGTCGTTCCAAACCCGTAAAAGCTTTGTTTGTCTTTAGAACAAAATTTAAGATATTTTAGTTGAAAACCGGGAAGCTTGTGACTGTCTCATTGACTGCCAAGTAATGAACACAGTCAAGGTCCAGAAAAGTATGGAGGACTTTGTCAAAATAGTCCATCTGCCATCATTAGTTCAATCTGTATTTCATAAAGCAACGAGAATACATTTTGTATTCAAAGAAAATAAAAATAATGACTTCATTCAACAATTTCTCTCTGTGTCACCATAGCGCTATTTTGGAGAGTATCCGCTGGGCGCAAACTTTGTGTGCTATACATTAACAAATTGTTATAAATGGGATATTTCGGCCCAGTTTCAAAAAGAAATGTCCACTGAGTGGTGCTAAAACGCTGATTCAATATGTGACCCCCTGACACATTTTATAACATTGATAAAGGTATTTGTTGCTGTGTTTTTATTACGTTAAATATCCGGGAACTGCCACTAAAAGTTAATGGTCTACCATGTTGGAAATATGATCCAACCCTAAACCTACTCAATATTGTTAACAAATGCAAAACTAATATAAAAACACATTTGTTGATGCAATCGCGTCAATTCAACTTCCTTTTATGCAGATTTGTAGTTACACATGATTCAAAACGAAGTTCCTCGCCTCTCAAGTACATCTCCGTGAGCTACCGAACAAACGTACTGTCTATGAAAACCCATATATATGAAGCTGTATATGTGTGATGCTATCAAAAGCATCAGTTTTCAAATCCCCCAACATATTAATATTGTAATTTTGCAAAAATTACATTTTATTAATTTAAACTGTAAATTTGTGTGAAAAGGAATAAAAGGGGTTTTACTGCCTCTTGTGATAATTTCTATTGGAAACGGCGGTGATATTGGTACATATTTTATGTCCCACTAAGTGGACCCAATTACATTTACACAACCCCATGTCTACCTAAAGACACATCCCATCTTGGTGCTCTTCTAGCAAACTGGCAATTAGGAGACCCATACGAGTGACCAACATCACTGGGTCTCAGTTCAGTCGGTTCAGTCAGAGCCTCACCCAGACAGCAGGCACCATGCAAATTACAGCGCAACCCCAAACACACACCCACTTACAATTACCAGCGAGACAGCAGCCCCTACGGAAGAAGCGTGTCCCTCTGAAGCAGACCCAGACAGATAGTAGAACAGGACTGACAACTTTGTGATGAGCCTTTTGAGTCACGAAAAGCAGAGGCCCTGCCATTTTATTACCCATTAGGCCATTTTGTACTTCCATTAGATACTCTGGATCGTAGCTGAGCATTGTTTTGTCATATCAAAATAAACTAACCCAGGCTGAATGTGCGTTAGATGAAAAAGCAATGGTTGTAAAGTTATAAAGATGTTTGAATCGATTGATCTCCGAAGCTGTTGCTATCTTTTAAAGATGTGCAGTGCTACAGTAGCCACTTGACTCAATACTGATTAGATTGCTTTTTTTGTTTTCTCATGGAAACTGATCACTTTCAGTTCCTGTCCTTGAATATTAGGAGACAGTGTTGCACAAGAAGTCGAGAAATGTTGAAACATTTATATTCTTTAAAGAAAGTACAATGCTGCTTAATGTGCAGAACTTGCAGCCACTATACTAAAGGTTTTTGTGTTGAGTTGTATGTGGCTGCTATGATAATAGCAGAGTGTTTTTAGCATGTTGCTAGGGTGCTTGTGTACTTGCCAAGAGCCCAATCACAGTCTTTATGGGATTTTTATGATCTTGCAAATGAAAATCATAAGTCTGGTGGAAAAATAATGGCACACTTCTTTTCAAAATCATGATGCATGGATGGTGGATTACTTACAAATTTTTGTTCATTACTGATTCCAAAATTATTGTTATATTATATTATACACCTTACACAATCAGTCAATCAATAACATATTATTGATGCTTAAAAGATTGTTCACCCCAAAACTTCTGTCTTTTGCTCGTCTTTGAAGCATCCTAGGTGTATGTGACTTTCTTCTTTCAGACGAATCTTATTAGAGTTTTAATTAAAATTGTCCAGACCCCTCCCAGCCTTCGAATGGGTTTAAATGGGTGATAGGTACACTTCGGAAGACATGAAATAACATGCATGTATTTTTAATAAAGCGTTCCTCACACGGCTACGCTGGGTGAATAAAGTCCTCCTATAATGAATCCATGCCTTTTTGGTACAATAAATATCCATATTCCAAACTTAAACACTTTTCTCTCACGTCTGCTTTCTGTCGAAACAGTCCTGGCGCATGACGTAAGACACATTGTGGTGAATGTCCAAAATGTTAGTTGAAAATCCTTTTTCCCTTTTTATGCTGCATAGCAACTAAACACTGGGTAAATTATGTCACTGGGAATTCCTCTTTCTGAATTATGCTGCTGCTAGTTCTGTAGGACATTCAGGACATTGGGAAAGTGGGTTGAATATGTGTGAACAGGGACAGCCTTTAGTCATGCAGATGACTAACAAAATTAGTTATTTTGCCTGAAAATAGTATATATGTTTTAGATAACATGAATGCAAGATGTAGGGTTCAGTTAAAGGCTAAAACGTTCAAGTATATTGGGTCTCCTCTCCACAGATACCACATGGCACACGCTAATCTCGTTTAGCCTTTGCCCATAGTCAACTTGAGCAGGTATATTCAGTTCACTCTACTGAAGCATAGCCAATTACGACATTTCCTTCCCATTTGTTGTGACCCCCCCCCACATACACACACCATCTGTGCTTCAGATAATACATCCACAGATAAGGTCCCATAAATACAAAGCAAGACAGCTATCATCAGCAAGATTAAACAGATGCTAACAGACCTGCTCCAATCCATGGCTTGGATGAAATCCGTCTTGAATTTTTACGCTGACTGTTATTTTTGAAATGTAGAATCAAACGTCCCTAGTTGCTGCACAGTGTTTTTCACTGCATAGTTATATTCCCTTTTTGATCAACCTCAGTATCTGATGAGTGCATTTTATCTGCAAGGACTGGATAGCAATAGCTACAAATTTCCAGTTTAAATGAGATTCTGATTTACAAGCTCTCGATTTCTAAATTGCTTTGATTTGATTCCAGTTCATCTGAGTACATTTCATTTACAATGTCCAGTTTGTTTGCTTATTAAAAGAAGTCTGCTCTCCGCTAATGCTGTAAATTATACAGCGTAGTGTTTTATTTACACTGACGCAAACCAAGTCATCTTTTTGAACTATTCATTAAAGAACTGGCTCAAAACATGTATTTGTTTTGGAACTAGCCTCGCTCAGGGTTGTGCCATATTTAATAAATTTGACATAAATGAAAATGACAGATAGAAGTGAGAGACAGAAGTACAAAAGCTGTGAAAACGTGTAGTGTTTTTGAGATGCACACACAACAAAGAGTCTTTGAATTCTGTTTAAATTCGATTCACTAAAAAAGAACTAGATCGATTTATAAGTCATTGAAAGTTATCTGGACTGTCCACACCTAACTTATGTTTCTAATTCACTATAAAAAAACTGCCTCCCAAGAATAATTTGTTCATGCATCATTTTACATTGTAACATTGCACGATTTATTCAAAAGAACCAGTTATCATATGAGTTCATGAATTGTATGTGCATTGTTTTTATAAAGATTTATTTCTTGCGGCAGTCTATGAGGACGATGCAATATAATACAATCTTGTCATTATTTAGCTGTACACTGTCTTTTTATTGCATAACATTCAAAATTGACAGCAAACTCACAATCAATATTATGAATTCTATACCTTTACCAGCTCTATCATTTGCAAATACCACTAAAAAAGTCAAACTAGATCAAGAGCAATATTGAAAACAATAAAATAGGACAACGTTTCAGTCCTCATCAGACCAGAGATCTTCTTAGGTGCATATTCAATTGATTTTTTATTTTATTTTTTTGCATGTCCCTCGTTTCTTATCGTTTAATCTCAACTGTTGCTGGACGAGTTGGTGCTGGTGCTCCAACGATAAACAACAATTGTCTTCTCCACCCAAATGTTCTGTTAAGAACTAGATAATAACACTCCTGCATCCATCTTGACAGCAGGCAGATTTGTTTCGCGTTTTGGGCTTTCCAGCGGACCCACAATTACTTGGGTTTCTTTTGCAGTCACAATCTGTTCAACCCTCAAAGTTCAATTGCAGGTCACATCTTTGTTGACAACTATGGGACGTAACAAGCAAAAGGCCCATGTAAACAAGATTGTGTGGGTGAAATAAAGCACAAGACTGCATTTCAGATTTGTTCTGTTAACATGCATCGTAATGTACCTAGTGGCTCTGAGGCTCACCACAAATCACCCAGAATTCGAGCTGAGCTATGTGGTTTACATTCTCAACACATTGACCCACATTCATCTCCTCTATTTAGCAAATGGAATCCTTGACTCAACTGGAAACATCTTAATTGATCAATTGCATATGGCATATACAATGCTTCAAGGTATCGTACTTCAGTTGGAGTACAGTTCTGTAATATTTATGTGACATGCCATGTTGAGAATGAAAAAGATTCTGTAACCTATGACGACAAAGATTAATTTGGCTAGCGCTGAATAGCTGACAACATCATTTGGCCTAGGCGGAACAAATATTGACTGCTCATGCTTTGTTATACTCAGTAATCCCAGTCTAGTCAGTCTTTGTCTTGTGAGCCAGTCAAGCATTACAGAGACTGATACAGATCTTTAGTGATTATATTCTCTTGTTGACGTTTATTTACATTATGGTCATATAATGGAGAGTTTGTTACTGTAAAATGCACGTGAGATGGGCCGCAGTTTGAAATGGGGTTTGCCTCATAGCAATTTAGGTTAGTTATAGGATACTATATGCTGGTTAGTGTAAACATGTGCCATGTAGACATGTGTAGTAATGCCATATGCCTGTCTTGTGAGTAATAGACAGCAGGCATGTCTATTTTTGTCTCTTGTTGTCTTGCAGTCTTGGAAATGACCCATTCAGCAGATTTGTTGTTCCTCACTGCAGTCCACAGGTGATATGAACATCAGTCAAGTAGGAACTCTGGTGCGAATAAGATTTCTTGCCTAGAACACAAACAAATGAACCAATCTTAGCTGTATCTGATTGAGTTACAAATTGTGAATGTAGTCCACAATTTAAAGGGTTAGTTTACCCAAAAATGAAAATTCTGTCAGTGTTTTTTTTTTTTTCAAGACTTACGTCTTAGCCCATTTTAGAGATGACTAGTACTATTAGTAACTATCCCACCGTTACAACATAAGCGTAAGGCTGATTTCATCAAATACGTTTAAGCTTGCGTATACAGTGCGTTCAGCATGGTGGAAGAGAGTAAATTATATTTTTGTTTTTATTTGCGCCAAAGGAGTATTCTCGTTGTATCGCAAAAGTGAGGTTGATCCACTGATGTCACATGGTCTGTTTTACTGTTATTTTTACCACGTTTCTGGATCTGGGATCATTTCAGTTGCATTGCTGTCTATGGAGGGTCTGATGGCTCTCTGATATCATCAAAAATATCTTAATTTGTGTCCCGAAGATGAACAAAGGTCTTATGGGTTTGGATCGAAATGAGGGTGAGTACTTAATGACAAAATGTTAATTTTTGTGTGAACTAACCCTGAAAGTGAAATGGACTAATTCTACACCATTTTTCAGTTCTTGTTGAGTATTGAGAGTTGGTTAACTCCAGTCCTCATTCATTATAATTGCCTTCAGAATTTCTCCTATCACGTTTCACATGAGAAACAAATGCTTACAGATTTGGAACAACATGGGAGTAGTAAATGATAACGGAAGTTAGCAGAAATATCCCTTTAGCATGATTTGAGAGATCTTGAAATGGCAGTTTCCAAAAGCTCAAAAGCTTCCAAAAGTCACCCAGAGCTGAGAAAGAAACAACACAAAGAGGAAAAAGGACATGGAAATAATGTGTTTAATCCAGCCCTCTTGGATATAACATCTGGCTCTCATGACTGCACACGTTAGTATGATACTAGAAGTGTACACAGCTGACTCGGAGATGAAAAGCCTTAGAGTTTTCTCCTCCCATTTCGGCAAGGCAGGTCACCCTGAATTGAACCTTGGGAGTAGACTTAGTTAGCATAAAATCTAACACCAAAGAGGCCACTGCTGAAAGAAAACAGAAGGGCTTAATGCAAACCTTCACACTAAGGAGAGACGCCACTCCTTTTTCCATTAAATTGGACACAGTGCTGACAGGTGACAAGTCAGAGTGATTTCTAGGTTAATAGCCATTGGCACCTACACCAAAAAAACTAATCTGACATTAGTTTTGTTTACATAATAGCTATTAGGGTCGCAGAAGGTGCGTCCAGTTCCAAATATAAAGGCTCCCTCAACTCCCTGGCTGTCAAATCCATCACAACTCATCAATTCCAAGTTAGTGAGCAAGAGGAAGCCTCTTCAGAGGGATTTCCACTCGCTCAGCCCAGTGTCCTGTTTGGGGGCATGACCTTTTGTCCAACTTTGTTCTCTGAGTAGAAAGGGATTGAACATACAATTACACGGCTCACTAGGGTTCCCCTTCACCCTTTCCAAAACTCGAAGAGGGGGATTCGTGGAATGAGGTAACCCATGGGGAGAATTTCTAAGAAGTGTTTACCCTAAACGTGAGCTCTGCACAGTGCTGAAGGCGGGGAGAGAGCAAAAGAAAGGGAAGGAGGTTGGTCCTGCAGAGAAACATTGAGGTTGTTCCACCCATGAGGCCTCATGGTTCCAGGCGCAAATCTCCTCTTTCCAAAGACCCAGAGACAGACGGTGCCCTGGGCTTCTGCTGCTCCTCCTCCACCACCTCTCTGCTCTCGTGCCACCAGCCCCCAACTAATCTGGGGCAGGACTAGTAGATGGCTACACCTTAGGAGCAGAGCAGAATAGATACCACCTATTTCTTATGTTTCTTGTCAATGCAGAACACCTGCTCAATGGTTTCGATAGTTCAGCCCCCTTGGCAAGGGTTGGGAACAGAGAAGAGTCATTAAAATAACTGTACATCATTTAAAGGATATGATTTTTTTTCTCCTTCCCAACTCAGAGGCGGTTGCTTCAGCATGAATCACTATTTCGATTGCTCATATGGGTTAAAGATTGGATGAAAATGGAGCTTTTTTTGCACTGCTCATGCTACAAACATGTATTACACTCTTAAAAATAAAGGTGCTTCGTGAGGTTCCATAAAGAACCTTTAACGTCTGAAGAACCTTTCTGCTCTACAAAAGATCTTCAGATTATAAAAAGGTTAGAAAGATGTGATTATTTAAAGAAACTTTGACTGAATGGTTCTTTGTGGAACCAAAAATGTCATAAATTTGAAGAACCTTTTAAGAACTTTTATTTTTAGGAATGTTAGCCTCAAATGTTGATGAAAGGTTGGCTGTTACCTTTGTGAGTGACTGAATTTGTGAACTAAAAGAACTAGAATATTGTGGAGACTTGGGCGTTTTCTTCAGAAATAAATCTCAGGCCAAATCTAAGGACTAGAATACCATGGAGACTTCAAAACATTTCAAAATCCAGCTGAGCAGGAAGTATATGTTTTACTTGGCAGCATCATTTTAAGATTTATAAAACTCTTCAACACCAAATTATATAAATGAGTAATTTAGATGGGTAGCAATGTGCCATCTTTGTCATCATTGTCTAAGCAATGGCATCATCATAAATCATACTGAACATCTTGAGTTTCACTGGAAGGAATATTGGTGTATGAATATTCATCGATGCATTGTGTATCATGAGAAAGTCTACTATTAAAAAGCAGGAAAACACAAGGATCAGCATGGAAACTGCACCATTCATATGTTTACCCAAAACATCCTGTGTAATTACAGTAGACCTCTCATGAGAGTGATATGACACCTCTCCCAGTCTGTCTCTCGTGTTCACTCCCTCCCACCCGTCCCAGCCCCCCACAATTCCACACAGGAAACAAGCTGTAATCCTCATTACTGTTGTTTTTTTACTGCTTTGTTAGGGCTTGCTGAGTTGTGCTCAGTCAACACAACCACTTTTTTGAACATCTGACAATTAAAATGGGAGCCTTCACACTAATAGTACACACACAAACACGACTATGTGGAAAAACTGGTTTAATTTGAGTTAAAAGGGGTAATTATGAGATTCAGCAATAAAAAAAGATTGCATTAGTTCTATAGAGAAATCTAAATGTGTTAACAAGGCAACTTGGTGGCTGTGGGCCACTTTGTAAATCCCACAGTGCATCCAAAGAACTCTGGCATGTCATATTTCACATTTTGTTGGAGGAGAAGAGTTTGTATTTCATGTCTGTGTTCCATTAGACAATGTTTTGTATCGTTCAGCGCTAATCTTGACAAAACGTCCTCATCACTCCGTTTTTAAATTAATGAAATCCTCTCCATCAGTAATTTTGTGTGTCCTGATGACATGACATGAAAACTGTGGTAAATCCTAATGCTTTCCACATGCCTTGAAAAATTTGAGCAAGTCTGAACCATAAACAACTGTATGATGCACTGCACTGCTGGTTAGCATGCAGAGCCAGCCATTGCTAACAGATTAGCCTTTAGCATGCAGTTTTTCTCTTTTCAAAAAACATTCTGAATGTTTTTTCTATATTTTTAGCAACAAATCAATTACAAGCATTTCATTATATTATAACAGATAGTTCACCAGTGTCTTGATTCATTTTAAAAAAGTCCCTTAAAACCAATAAATTGACATATCTTTCCTTATCTGCTGCCATTTACATCACAGCTTAGTCACCAGTGAAGTTTGGGCTATAAATACCTTCCATTGAGATAAACTGAAGTATCTCTTGCGGTATTATAGAACTTGATTTTGCACGCTCAATAAGCCAATTAGCAATTAAATGATTTTTTAGACCAGTTTTTTTCTTTATGGTGTTTGACAGCTTCTACACTATATGTAGAATGCACATAAGCTTTTGTTTGCATGGGAAAACTTTTTATGAACATATTTCAAATTCTCCTTTATTGTTCAACAAAGGAAAAAGTATTTCATATTAATTCAAACCTGAACTCAGTACTTTTTATAGATATTCACACATGATGTTTACACAATTTTTTGCAAAACATACACTATGAAACAGTGACTGTATCTAAAAGAGGAAAACATGTTTGCGAATGGGCAGCTTTAGAATTGTAAATAATCTTAAAAAATTCTTTAGAACTGTAAATGTGTTAAATATGTTACTCTAATACACATAATACACTATAATTCATAATATACATTTCACTCCTTCAACCCTACCCTAAACCTTAACACTGCTCTATAATAAAAAAAACAACAACTCAATACGTTTACAGTAGCAATAATTTAACTGATCTTTAAATACAGCAATGGGACTTCCATGTTCAAGGCCCAGAAAGGTAGTAAGGACACCGTAAAAATGTGACATCAGTGGTTAAACCCTTAATTTTATGAAGCTACAAGAATACATTTTGTGTGCATCGAAGACTGTGAGAGAAGAAATTGTTGAATGAAGGTATTGTTTTTGTTTTCTTTGCGCACAAAATGGAATTACAGTTGAACCTAGATGTCACACTGACTATTTACCCCCTTACTACCTTTCCAGGCCTTTAATGTATCAGTTCCTTTGCTGTCTATGCAGGGTCAGAAAGCTCCTGGTTTTCATCCAAAATATCTTTATTCGTTCTCCAAAGACCAACGAAGACCTTACAGGTTTGGAACGACATGATGGTAAGTAATTAATGACAGAATTTAAAGAATCTCTTTAAATTCAAGTTGAATATGGTGCCAGAAAGGAAAACTTTATCCATTCCAAGTCTACTTAAATTCAAGTCTAAGGAAGGCCAACTATAGGTCACTGGCTTCAATTTCACCGACTGTGAGTGATGTTTACCTGAAGGTGTAGTGTGATTAGGAGAGGCACGTATCTGTGATGGTCTCACACTGAAAGCATGCAGTGATGTGGTAATCAACGGGTGCGTCCCTCACTGCATGTGATACTTTGTTATGACTGTCGGTAAAAAGATCAATTGTATAAAAGTTGTTGTTTTTTTTACTGTGAGGAAATAAAAACAGTGTAATGCACTAGGTTAGTGATTCTAAAGTTCAACAGTCTCTGTTTTGACATATTCAGTATGTTCTGCTGTATTTCATTCAAGATTGACTAGTTGAACTAGTAGAGCCACAGGTTCAAATCTTCCAGTCTCTGCTGGGAGAAATTGACATGCCTCGACATGCCTCGCTATCAGCTCTGTGTAAAGTTTTCCTTTCTCTCTGGTGCTTGTCCAGCCTGTGTTTCCCTTTTCGCAGAACGGCATGGATTTTGAAAGACCCAAACATGAATGGTCCCACCTGTCTATCTCTTGTACCGTGATCCACCGTTCGTGCCCGTCAACTTTCCACCTTCCCCCCCTCCAAACACACGGGGGGAGAGTGAAGAGGGAAACACTCACCTTTGTGCCCGCTGGGGCTGTTGTCTGTCTCTATAGCAACCAGGTGGGGCCATCAGCTTCAGGTAGGACAGACACCTGCTGCATTATTCATCTCTGCGATGCGTAGCTGGCTGTAATCTGACTACACGGTAACAACTATCCCTCGACGCCGGACTGTGAAGTTACTATTCCACGTTGTCTTTGAACCTACAAACTTTATTCTCTAAGTTTTCAGGAGGTTGCTAAATTGACTTTGTAATACATTAGCACATATGGAACTAATTTTGGGGGGAGGGGGGTACTTGCCGGACCAGCTGTTTACTATATTTTCCTTCTTTTTGGAAACATGTCAGGACAAAAATATTTGGAAATTAACAAGTAGAAAACAAAACAATGCATTCATGACAGCTGTTGGCCATCTACAACAAGACACAATGAACTTTGTGTCTGCGTATGTTTGTTTAGTCGACTTGGTGTCTAGTTGGATTCATTTTTTCCATGTGGACCAAGCAATGATTCAGAAAGGTTAACTGACCTAAATGTGAGCTTTTGAGTAGATCTGATGAGTTCCTAGAAACCTTGTATGTGACCCTCTGCAGTTGGCCTTGTCAATAGAGAGGCTATGTTGACTTATGGACGTGACCACCTGCAAGATACTTGTGATAACTGGTTCAGGCTGTATATATACCTGATGTAATTGCTTAAAAAACATGTGAGTCATTTTCATACTGTTGCCTAACACAAAAAGTGTCTGTTGACAAGATGTACAAAAGGAGGAGACGTTCAAACAGGAAACAAATTAGTATCGTCGGGAGCCAGCACTGTTGACCTAAAACTTGTCTCTTATGCAAATCATGCAGACAAAGAGAGCAGGAAGTGAAAGTTCATGCCAGCTTCTTCTAATCAGAATATGTCAGCTATGTGAGAAACAATGCCGTGTGAGCGCGATCTAGTGGTAAGAAATATATTACAATATATTCGAATTAAAAATATTGAGTTCAGCAACTGAAAAATACATGAAAAAAGAAAAATGTATATTAAAATACCAAACCAAAATTATATGCTTAACATTTACAAATATTTTATATTAATTTAATATTTTATTTTAAAGTTTTTGACAGTTTTTCTATCTATCTATCTATCTATCTATCTATCTATCTATCTATCTATCTGTATTTCTCTGTCTGCTGTCTATCTGTCAATCTACATACATTTTTCCCTACAATAAGTAATCTTTTCCTAATCTTTATATAAAACAACTCATCAGTCTGCAGTCTTGAAATTGGATATGTCACTTAATACAATCCCCACCAGCGCGGATGAAATTATGCTCATAATCCTGCATTGTCAATTAAGGTCTGCAGAGCTCTGTGGGTAATGTTAGTGTATGGAAATCCAGCTTAAGACGATGGATTGAGTTTCAGCACATTCCTGAGAAGGGAGATCATGTGCAAACCCTCGGCTGCCTCACTGACTTGTTTTCACATATCAAATATTCTAACTTACTTAGACTCAGTCCTATATTCCTGTATTATACACTCAAGCTCATATGCATTCTGATATTTATTTATGAAAGACAGCTTTGACTGGTCAGAGCAAATAGACATGAAATAATAAAATAAAACCTGTTTCAAATAACAAACCCATGATTTCATAGTGGGGTTTTTTGTTTGTTTTTTACAGTTGTTTATGCTACAAAATAGTGCTTAAAAGCCGATAGAGTTTGGTGTCAGCTGCATGCTGTGTATATGTATATCAGGGTTTTGTGGAAAGCTCTGGTCACCACAACAGGCTCATGAGTTGTAGGGAATTAGAATGGGCGCCTGAGCCATCTGCACCCATAAAGCTCATTTGTGTCTGCTTACGAGGAGAAATTATGCCTTATCTGTTCTTAAAGCAATGGAAACACTTTGAGTATTGTTTCCTGGAAGGCAAGCACTTCGGTTTAAGGGGAGCCTTCATTGTTTAGAGCACAATGACAGCTGTTGTGAAGTTCAGAGAATTCGTCATAGGTAAGAGTGTGTTTACGTCTCGTGTTTACATACGCCATAGACTCACCGGATGGTACTTGAGATGTTATTGTTGTGAGTTTATTGTATGTCAGGGATTCAATTAGCAAATGTACTCATCTGTGGCATTTAATCAAAAGTGTTGGAGGAATTAGTAGATGTTTTCATTTTAGCCTGTAAACAAATCAGTGTTTGTCCTGGCTTTTTTTTAAATCCCCTTGTGCATTTTTTGGATTGATTTTTATGAATTATGATATTGTCATTTTAGAAAGCATGCACAAAGCCTCATAAATAATAGAAAATCAGTAGATCACTTCTCTTATGTGACACTAGACAATCTGAACCCTATATGTGACATAAGGTTAACTTTTTCTTCTTTGGATGAACAGACACACTAGCTCTATTCACATCAGCTTTGGTGTTCTTGACTTGACATGGATTACTTTACTTTTCATCCTCTTATAATGAGATGAGGAGCTGGGTGTTTGTTAACAGGGTTGACATGCCCTTGTAATAGTGACGTCTTCAGCCAATGTATCAAATAAAATAGGTGAATGATAAATAATGAATACACAAAGAAAAAATAACAAATTTTACACACACATACACACAGAAAAAAAGATAATTCTGCATACATTATAAGCTGTGTTTGTGTGTGCATGCATGCCTTTGCGTATGTGTGTGCGTGAACTGAAATTAAAACTAAAACCATTGAAAAAAAAAACTTGAAATAAAATAAACGTAAAAAAATATATATATATATTTATGAATATATATATAAACTATATAGACATACATATTTTTAAAAAAGAAAAGAAAAGTAAAACCATTGAAAAAAATAATTATTTTAAATAAAATAAATGTGTGAGTGGATGAATAGAAAAAACTATATAAACATACATACATATTTTTAAAAACAAAATACAAAGATGACAAAACATAGCTAAGTTTATAAAACTTTAGAATTAAAATTATTTAAATTTATTTAATGATTTTAAAATATATCATATATATATATCACATATACACAGTGTTATATACATACATACATTTATTTATTATTTATTTATATGTATGTATATATACTGTTTACAATAATAGTAAAATGTTTAGTAGTTAAGCTAAAATAGTGTAATATGGAGATATTAGTAAATATGGTATATTTAAGGAGGTATGGAGCGTTACTATGAACAAATGCAACTCCAACCATAACCACAAGAGGACAGTATTCTACTTATCAGATGTTCACACAGCATTACTGTAACACAGAAAGGTTCCTCTCAGTGTAATTGATTTGAAAGGTCTGCAAGGTGCGCATCTGTTTCAGATTTCATTTGATTGATTATTTTATTTCTGTGTGCATTTAAAGAGAAACTCATTTAATTCATGTCCTCATTTAAAATAATCCCTTGGTTGTAGAGTGCTAATCTCTATGCGTTTGACTATTTAGATGGTTCACTTACCTTTAGCAAATCAATACCGGCATGTTTGGAATAAGCTCACCGTGAGGTCAATTTTGTTATGATTTGCAAACCGTCAGAATTTCCTTTTTTTAACTTCACCACAGTAAGTGAGGCATAGTGTGTGGGCCTACCTGTTTTCTTATTGTAGCTTAAGTCTTCAAAGTCCAGGAGAAACATCACAAAGTTTGCATGTTTTCAAAACCTTTTTGGGGCACACTGTCCCAAAGTAGATTTACCTTCAATAACCATTTATTAAATCTCTGCCCCATTAAAGTCACAAGCTTCCAAGAGCTGGCAGCATTAATCCTGATTACAGGCTGTCAAGCGGAGGAAACGGGGTCTATGTGTCAAGCGTGTCATCGAGAGATGTTTTATCCTCATCTGCATCTTTCTATCTTCAGTTAAGGGCGGGAGAACCCAAAGAGAGAACATCGGGAGATGAGTTTGAGCGCTGATAGTGCAGGGACCGCTTTAGAGACAGAGCTAGAAAAGGGTCTTAGAGGGTCCGACATGGTCATGAGTCTTTAAGGTGCAGGGTGAACCGGACACATGGAGCGGGGTAGTAGAAGAGCCAGTGGCTCCATCAAACGGGGCTCCATCAAGCGCTCAGCATCAGGCTCTCAGAAGGTAAGAGTGGGCACTGCTTTGGGGAGGTTTGGGGATGTTACCTTGAATCTGATTCAGTGACTGAGATTGAGATTGAAGATATGTTCTTCTTTATGAGTGAAGTTATGAAATGTGACATGATACTGAACCAGGTATTCACAGCTGGGTTATTTTAGTTAACCTCAAACTAAAGTCATTAAATATATACACATATATATTATTTAGTGGAATAAAATAAAATATGAAAAAACAAACTTTACTTAAAAGAATACTTAATTTCAACTAGTTTCAATTACTTGGGGTTTATAAACAAACCACTGCTAAGATTTAATAAAATAAAATGTAATATGTATATAGACATATTAAAAAAATAATAAAAAAGAACAAATTAAATATTACAATAAAAACCTAAATAAATATTTTGCAATAAAATCTAACTTAAATTAGTGTTACTGAAATGACATGGATTCACAGGTTTCAGTTAAAGGGTTTTTATCCAATCAGCTTTAAGACTACAGATTAAGATCTGACCAATCAACTTCGGCTACATATTCTTTCCTTAATGCGCTTCTAAAGCAAAATCAATGCTTGTTATCATTTGTTTACATATTGCTGTGCTTTTTAAATTGAGCTTCAGCATTGCAAAATATATTATATTCTATATTATTATACAACTATTTGGCATTTTCATACAGGGTTAACCTTATAGTAGTACACAACACTGATTACTGTCAGACTTTCTCAATTCTTTTACACTTGAATTAAGATTATATTGTAATTTTAAAACAAAGCCAGTACAAAATCAGATTTTAGCACCTCTTTTTACTTTATAGATCATTCTAAGGTTAAATTTAGATTTAAGTTATAGTTTAATAGCGATGATACTGTTTTTAATATCTAATTATTTCATGTCAGGAAACACCGTCATCTAACAATACCTTGGAAAATAACAGTTAATCTTAAAAAATAAAGCACATAAACCTAAACTGGAAATAAGACTGTTATCTAATAAGCATTTATTATATTCAGTGTCCTGTAAGCTCCTGAAACACTGGTGTTTCACATTTTAGAGCAGCCAGTATGTGTGTCTGTTTGCTTGTGTTTGTTTGTGTGTGTAAATATTCATATGTAACCCCCTTTGTTAGAATAATTGTCTTTTTTTCTCAGTAACTGTAACAGATTAGTTACATTTATTTAGTATTTAAATTATGTAACACCATTACGCATAACTAGTTACTACCGCACACTAATTATATTTTAGAAATAATCTAACAATAATATAAAATAGCTCACATTGCATTTTCCTCTCATATATTTACACCTTTGTTAAAGTTTTTGGAATGGGATAATGTGAACATTTTATTTTTTTATGTGTTATATAAAACAGATTTACATCTTTGATTTTAATCTCTTACTAATCCAACTCCTAATCGTGAGAGAAAGCGAAAAGGCAGTTTCAGCACAAGCAATGCAACTTTCTCGGGCAGCAGCAGAAAGAACAGCACCTCTGTGGTTTGATGCTCCTCCACTGCCTCTAATCTCTGAACACCAGCTGCTGGGCAAGATTAAACACTTTACCTCTCTACTTTCACATCAAATATATCTTTACACTGGTAGTCTCTCACCTGTGCCGAGTGTCACACTTTCTGATGTAATACATGTAGAAATTCCAAGTAAGCAAGTTTACTCAATATCTTCCAGTAGTGGGTGAAGATGTCAGAACACATAAACCCAGTTCCTGAAGATTTACAAACATTAGAAATGAGTGAGTAGTGAATAAATGTCATGATAAGTAATACCTTTATCATTCCTTGAAAAAGATAAAAGCAAATGCAAATAGATGAGTTGTGTAAACAAAATTTGAAGGGATGTATGTCCAGTCTGAGTAAATGAGGAAAGAAGGATATGATTGTTACTAAAACACTACCTTGCATCCTCCAAAAATAACAGTCATGTCTCTTTCCCCTTCCCCCTCTCTCAAACAGACAAAACACTCTCTCACACAAACATGGTTGTCTAAAAAATGTGTCTCATGACTAAAAAATCTCAAGGCTAATCAGTGACATGTTGGTCTCATGTGATGATGGCTAACTGGATTTTCAAACCCGCAGAGACAATGAGTCTTTTTAGAGGCAGAGTAAGAAAGGAAAAGGGCACTATTTTAAAAGGTTAAGCATGTTAAACTTATCCGGAAATCCACATGCCTATTGTCTCCAGACCCGGTATAACCTCAAAAAAACTTAAAACTAACACAATATCTTTGCAAGTAAGATATTCCCCCTCTCATACTAGAAGTTTATTAGATAGATAGATAGATAGATAGATAGATAGATAGATAGATAGATAGATAGACAGCCAAATAAATAGATAGATAGATAGATAGATAGATAGATAGATAGATAGATAGATAGATAG
>JAUCMU010000053.1:11450185-11464618 GCA_032275025.1 Enteromius treurensis | reverse complement strand
AAGCTACACACCTTCTATGTACATATCAGAGAACAATTTAAAATATTCTCTCAATGCATTCTATGGCACCTTTAAGTTTAGTATTTCAGCAATCTTAGCATTTCCTTTAAGTTCTTGCTCATTGTTGCCCTCTTCAGGTGAACTCCCTTGAGCAGGCCATGATGGACGCTTTGGTTCTGGACAGAGTGGATTTTGTCAAGCTCCTGCTAGAAAACGGTGTAAACATTCACCATTTTCTAACCATCCCTCGATTAGAGGAGTTATACAACACTGTAAGCACTGTAACCATTTTCATTTTGGAGCTTATCACAAAGGAAGTACAATAGAGCATGAGAGCAATTCATTAATCCACAGAAAAAAGACAGGCCCTGCTGTCATATATTTTTATATTCCTCATAATTCTATTACTCCATCATACGCAGTCTGTGTTGTTTTGTGTTTATCAGAAACTTGGTCCTGCCAACACTCTACATATTGTCGTAAGAGATGTTAAAAAGGTAAAGCTGTCTGACTTTTAAATTCAAAAGTTAATCGTTAATCAGAGTTCACTGCTGACGTTTTCTGAAGAACATATAAAAGTATAATTTTATGCATCAATTGTATTTCGTAAAACTTAACTTGGAAAAACTTCTCAGGAGAAATAGCTTTTGTTCTTTTGATTGCAGGGGAATCTCCCACCAGATTACCAAATTACATTGATCGACATTGGACTGGTGGTGGAGTACCTGATGGGTGGAGCCTATCGCTGTAACTACACAAGGAAAAACTTCAGAGCTCTTTATAACAATCTTTATGGACTAAAGAGGGTAAAACATAGAGATTACTCAAATTACTAAATGGTTTAAGTACTCACAAACAGTCTAAGTAATCTTTGTCTCTTTGGCTTTGTCAGCCTAAAGCCCTAAAGCTGCTTGGAATGGAGGTACACATCAAATATTTGAACTTCTTTAAATTACTTTCAAAGAAAGATTGCCCAATATATCTAAATATCTAAATATACTGATCACTTTATTAGGATGATGAGCCCAGGCCAAAAGGCAAGAAAAAGCAAAAGAAGAAGAAAGAAGAAGAGGAGGACATTGATGTGGATGACCCAGAGGTCAGCCGCTTCCATTATCCGTTCCATGAGCTGATGGTTTGGGCAGTGCTGATGAAAAGGCAGAAGATGGCTCTGTTCCTGTGGCAGAGGGGCGAGGAGGGTATGGCTAAAGCTCTGGTGGCCTGTAAGCTCTTCAAATCCATGTCTCATGAGTCTTCTCAGAGTGAGATGGTAGATGACATATCCCAGGATCTCGATAACAACTCCAAGTAAGTGAACCTAAATCCCTTTGAAATCTGGTTGGTTCACAAATATGCAACGAATCCACAGCCTATGAAGGGGAAAAGCCAAAATGCTACAATGCTATGCTACGTTAACAGTGGTTTAACCGTAACATTATGAAGCTACGGGAAAACTGTTTGTATGGAAAGAAAACAAAAATAACTTTATTCAACAATTCGGCACCATAGCGTCACCGTAAACCGTTGACACAAACTGTGTATGCACTCTGGTGTCAGCCACAACACAACGGTACATCTTCTATGTTTATTTACCTTTGATTTGAATGAAAACAGTGTATTCATGTGTCATAGAACAACATACATAGTTTGCGTCCAGTGGATGCTGTTTTGGTGACGATAGGGTGCCAAATTGTTAAATGAAGTCGTTATTTTTGTTTTCTTTTCATACACAAATTATTCTCGTAGCTTCATGGTATTATTTTTGATTTTTATGATTTTATATTTTTATTTTATGATGATATCATTTTTTTAAAGTGTTACATCAAAACAATTGGTTTTATTACTTAAATATGGCCCAAAAATCTATTTCTACACTGTAAAATTACTCTACTGGTAATTTTAGGGAATTTGGAACCTTGGCCTATGAGTTGCTGGATCAATCCTACAAACATGACGAGCAGCTAGCCATGAAACTGTTGACTTACGAGTTAAAGAACTGGAGTAACTCTACCTGTCTGAAGTTGGCAGTGGCTGCCAAACACAGAGACTTCATAGCCCACACCTGCAGCCAGATGCTCCTCACTGACATGTGGATGGGCAGCCTGAGGATGGGTAAAAACCCAGGACTAAAGGTAAGGCAATTTCTTTTCATATTTCCAGGGTTCCTGGAGGCCCTTTATTTAAAATGATTTTAAATTGGAGCAGGAGGTCTTATACTTGACAAAGTCCAGTCTTGTTTTCATGTACACATATGTAGATCATTTGCAGTAAGTTGATTGTGATTTGCTTTTTTCTTGTTTCTGCAAATTCCAGGTGATACTCAGCCTGATTTGCCCACCTTTTATCCTGTTGTTGGATTTCCGTCTCGGTGATGACGTGTCTCATCAAGTCACTGCAAATAGCGAAGACAAGAAGACCAAGGATGATGATAAGTCAGGCCGGGTAAAAACTGCACCACTCTTTCTATTTCAACAAACCACTCCTTTTTAATAGATCAGTGTAGCATACATAACTGAAAGCTCTTGACCCGACATAATATGAGCTTAATCCATTAGTAAACACAGGTCTTGCGTGACACATCCACACATGATGTAGATAGAAAGCGGTAGGATTAAATAATAGAAAGTGTATGTAGTTTTCAGATACTCAGATAGTATTTGTCAGTCAATAAAAACTCAGTATTCATGGGGGTGGGGTCTAGCACAGAGGTTAATGTTGCATCAAACGGCTTTTTAATCTTATGTTTGGTCTGGTTAAAACAAATCCAGGATGATTTGGTGATTTAGATTTGAGAGAGGATACTATTTCTATGAATTCTGCCTGTTGTAACCACCTCATGCACATCTAGGATGCCAATGCAGATGCAGCCTCTAAGAAAGGAGATGAGGAGGACGCTAATAAGAAAATGAGGCGGATTCCTATTGGAACCAAGATATATGAATTTTACAATGCCCCTTTCACCAAATTTTGGTTCAATACTGTGAGTAAAAAATGAATCCGTCCATCCATTTTCCAAACTGTTTTTCTTATTTAGGGCAATCTATTGCAGCATCCTGGTTCGTAGGCAGGATAATGATGTGAAAGGATTGAGTAGCGTATATTATAGAATATTTTAATATATTATTATTAAAACAATAAATAAAACTATATTGAAATCCTAAATCGGTTTACATTTGGACAGATTTCCTACCTTGGCTATCTCATGCTGTACAATTATGTAGTGCTGGTGAAGATGGAGCGCTGGCCATCTCTACAAGAGTGGATCGTCATTTCATACATCATTACTTTGGGGTTGGAGAAAGTCAGACAGGTAATGGCGGAAATCTCTAGAAACAGATGCAAAATAGTGCAATCAACCCAAGTCCAGTAGAAAAGATTCAGCTGGTAGGCTAAATCTGGTACTATCTCCTTCAGATTTTGATGTCAGAACCAGGCAAGCTCAAACAAAAGATAAACGTGTGGTTGGAGGAGTACTGGAATATCACAGACCTGGCGGCCATCTCGACCTTCTTGCTTGGGCTACTACTTAGGCTGCAAAATGAACCTTACATGGGCTACGGCCGTGTAATCTACTGCGTGGACATTATCTTCTGGTATATCCGCGTACTGGACATATTTGGAGTCAACAAGTACCTAGGACCCTACGTCATGATGATTGGAAAAATGGTAATGCCATTTATTTTCTTAAATCTACTTTACCTTTAGACTTTGCACACTTGAATATCAACTACATTGACGTTTGACTTTAATAAACTGCCACATGACTTGCAGATGATTGACATGCTGTACTTTGTGGTGATCATGTTGGTGGTCCTGATGAGTTTCGGCGTGGCACGGCAGGCTATCCTCCACCCAGATGAGGAGCCCACATGGCGCTTGGCTCGCAATATCTTCTACATGCCTTATTGGATGATCTATGGAGAAGTGTTTGCAGATTCGATAGACCGTAAGACTAGAATTCATAGTAAGATTTTGTTTCCTGCCTCCAGGGTAGATAGATGGCCTTTAACAGTCTGATCCACCTTCCTAACACCTCACTTATATCTTCATCACCTATGTGATCCAGCTGTTTCCCCTATAACTTCAAGCCTAGTGCCTCGTTGTGTTAGAAACCTTTTGAGAATTCAGTCTTGTAACTTTCAAACTTGGAGACAGAAAAATTTGTTGTCAACTTGTGGTTATTTCAGTATTTTAGGCTGTATGCCATTACTCATCGCAATTTCTAGTTGATTATCCTACCTGTCTGTTGGTTAAGATGTTGGATTTGATTAATTCTTCTTGTATACATTGTTCTTGTTTCTGGTTTCCACTTGCACTGACTGACTGTTCATGTCTATTCTGCTCTTCTGGAATGTGCTCAAGTTTACGCAATGGAAATAAACCGTAAGCAAAACTATAAACATTTGACACAATGATAAACAATGTTTTCATGAAAATAACCTTACTAATGGTACAGCAGCACTGGAATTGTTTTGAATGCGGAAGCGATTGTTGGTGCTATAATGTAACAAGAAAGCTTTTTTAAACAGCCCCCTGTGGAGAAAACCTATATGATGAAGATGGGAAAAAGCTTCCACCATGCATCCCTGGAGCCTGGCTGACTCCGGCCATCATGGCCTGTTATTTGTTAGTGGCCAACATCCTGCTTGTCAATTTGCTCATTGCTGTCTTCAAGTAAGAATGCTACCATTTTGTGGTTTTGATGACCTATTTCCAATTAGTATGTAAAAACCAAACAATTTGTGGCTATTGTTAACATAAATGTCTTCACTGGTGTATATCTACTAACAGTTCAGTGGTGTTGGTTCTATGCTATGTGTTTCTCTCATTAAAGCAACACATTCTTTGAGGTCAAGTCCATTTCGAACCAGGTGTGGAAGTTTCAGAGATATCAGCTCATCATGACCTTCCACGACAGGCCTGTGCTGCCTCCACCAATGATTATTTTTAGCCACCTCTACATACTTTTACGCAAACTCTGCTGCCGATGTAGCAAGAAAAAGGAGGGAGAACTGGATGAAAAGGATAAAGGATTAAGTGAGTTTCATAAAATAATTAGACCAAATTATATATGATGGAAATACAGGTGTTCAAGTGAGTTATAAACAAATACAAGATACATTTTTGCTTGTATTCTATGTCTTTTCCTTATAAAGAGCTTATTCTTACCCCGGATGAACTGAAGATGCTGTACGAGTTTGAGGAGCAATGTGTGGAGGAATATTTCAGGGAGAAAGAAGATGAGCAACAGTCCTCAAATGATGAGCGTATCAGGGTTACAAATGAAAGGTAATTTAAGGAATACGGGTAAATCTCTTAAATCCCAGTCTGCAAACTTCTTATCTATTCAGCAATCACATTTAAATAATCTTCTTGTTCATGCTCAGGGTGGAGAACATGTCTATGCGCCTTGAGGAGGTGAATGAAAGGGAGAACACAATGAAGGCCTCGCTTCAGACAGTGGACCTTCGTTTGTCCCAGCTTGAAGACATTAATGGGCGAATGGTGAATGCCTTGGAACGACTGGTGGGAATAGACCACTCCGAACTCACTCGGACACGCTCATCGGCCTCCTCTATTTGCGACCCTTCCTCTCTCCAACGTCACAGTAGCATCAACAGTGCTGATGGGTACAGCCTCTACCGCTATTACCTGGGTGTTGATGACCGCCCACCTGAGGAGAAAGAGGCAGATCTGAGTAAAACAATAGGCACTGCAAACCTCAACACAAAGGAATATGGCCAGAATCTAGAAGTAGATATTCCAGGGGTAAAAAGACGCCTTGGCTCATGTGTGGACATCAGAATCTTTCCTTGTGATAAGGGTGTTGAAGTTGAAGGGACAAAGCCAGAATCACCAAAATCTACAGTTCCTGACAACCAGGGTTCTTTGGATAAAGCCACACTGGAAGAAACCGTGATGATGGAGAAAGCTAAACTTCAGGCAACTACCTCCTACCCTCTAGAAAAGGTGAAAGCTTTTAAATACTATCCTGGAGAAATACAAAGCACATCCCCCTCCACTGTACGAAGGTGTTGGAGCACAATCTCATTTGATCAAGCAAGTGTAAGGGAACCAAATCAAGAATTAGAAGAAATGGGTGAGTCTCCAGCTACAAGACGTTGGAGTGCTGGCTATGAGTATAAGGTACACCCTAGTCTTTTTGGTCAGACGCCAAAGGTATCAATGGTAAGACCATTGGTAGAACAGATTGACCAGTTTAGCAACAGTTTCAAGGAAGAGCAACATCTTGATCAGCCAGAGCAACAAATGCTGAGAGTTTCTTCTAGACACAGCAGTATAGATGAGATGGGAATGCAAGATGGGGGGAAGACAATGGACAGTTCAGGTGGATCAATGAACCATGAAAGATGTCAGTCAGTTACTGAAGATGGGAAGAGAAAGGGTGAAGAACTACACTCAGCGGGGACGACTGGAAGACAGGCATCGCTTGATGTAGTTCAGGTAAACCAGGAAGAAGGGAGTGACAATGTGGACAAATGCCTGAATGATAGTGAACAGGAGATGACAAAGGAACCAGATGATTCTGAAGGAGGTCTTGAAAAGGAGGAAAGTTCAGAGAAGCAAGACGGAGAGCAAACAGAGGAGATACCAACAGGTCTAAGTCCCTGTGATTCTGAAGTCCAAGCTGATAGTAGCCATCTGCTTCTGCCAGAAGACACAATGTTTCTCCCTGGAAGATCTAAAAGCTGGTCCACAAAACCTTGCAAGTCCTTAGAAAACAGCTTGAAAAGAGCCCATGGGTCAAGCAGTGAAAGAGACCTTGCTGGGACATTTGGGGGCTCTTCTGAGGATCCAGGTAAACCAGCACAGAAAACAACAGATGATGCACCATCAAACGAACTGTAACAAGACACTCCAGAGGGAGTCCAATAAGAACAGACACATACATTAAATTCTGCATATCCACCTGTAACACTACATACTTACATTAACAGTATGCACTCAGGTGTCATGATCAAGTTAACCAAGTAGAAAATCTCTATCCATTATTTGTGTGCTTGCACTTAAAAGTATTTCCATCAGTATATGTATTTAATGCACAAATACATTATGTGACAGTACGTATCCCTACTCACTGCTCTGGTTGTCATGCCATTTATGTGTTATGGTTTAGATGTGTTTGACAGAATTATGATTACTTATGGGCTATAAAGTAAGGCTATGCAAACTTAAATAGTCAAAGGACAAAATAAGTCTACCTCAATGCAAATGGTTTGGAGTTAGCATGTTATATGAGTGGTACATTTTGTTTATTGTGGGAATAAGGCTGTGCAATAGCACCATCTGCTGTTTTGGATGATACAATTCTGGAAAAAAGGAAGACAAATTTAGAGGAGAAAGGTTTATTCAGTATTTACTTTGGTTATATGTAGTATAAAAGTCTACAATTAATAAAACCACACTTTAAATTCTTGTTCACATTGTCTTAGTTAAAGTTTCAACATGTTTAAATAAACATACAGTAGGTTTTCAGGAAACAGATTGCATTTAAGAGTCCAATAACACCACATCATTTCTTAAAAATTCGATCACACAATCACAAATTTGAAAGAAAATACATGCATAGCAATGGTCCCATCTGAATATCAGTGGTCATGATAAATGCTACATTTGTCAAAGGGAAATGACGATCACCAGAATTTTTTTGCGAAGATTCAGTCCAACTTTAATGGATCCACTTCCAAGGCATTAAGGTCCCCAACATCAGCACAAGTAGTCGGAAGAGAGAATTCCCAAATGGAGATGTTTTATTGCTGTAATCTGTATTACTTCTTCTGACACAACTATTTGTGCAGGTTTAACAGGCGGCTGAAATGTCTCACACGTTTGAAAACAAGTGTCGATTTAACCATGCATTCCTTGACTAAAACAACTACAAATAATTACAGTACAAGCAAAAAACAAAAGCATAATACCACTTTTTGGCAACTGTATGTTTCTTTTAAGAGCCTATGGTGAAAAATATGTAAACAGTAAATAAAGGTTGCTTGTACATAGAGCATATAATAGAAAGCTTTGTTAATGAATTTTTATAAACATGCATTAATGGCTTTACTGCTTAGCAAAATACAAAACATATTGTAGCACTGACACAAAGACCCTAGTTTCTATACATTATATCACATGGCCAAGCAGTCTTTTTCAAATTAAATCATTAATTTAAATGCTAATTAAATAGTTAATGATCATTTTCATATGAAAAAAAAAATCACAAATTCTCAAATCAGTGCGAGACTGGACTTAAATATAATCCCTATTTTTAATCACCCTAAGGATCTACGGTACAACACAGGCGCAATTTCTCCGGTTTAGCTGTGTCAGACACACACTTCTTATGGGTGACTGTGATTTTTGCTAAGTATTCATTTTGATACATGACCTGAAGATGTTCCTTCACCCATCATGCTCTAAAGCCATCGTGTGCTATCTTTGCAACCTTCCTGCAGATGGATTGATATCCGTCTGTGCTATACATGGACGTGGCTGTGAGGAGAGCCCATTGAAAACACATATAAAGTGCTTTTACCCACTGGCGTCCCAAAAAAAAAAAAGGCCTTTTACTGGTTTTCTCTATTCGATTTTTTGAACCAGTACAAGAACACAGTGTACATACTATTTAAAAAACACCCAGGAACATATCAACAAGACAGACAGACTACTTCAGAAATACTGTAAATGATACATCTAAGCCTTCAGCAGCAAATGTTTTAAGACAGCATGTGCTGTGTCCATATAGAATATTTTACAATAACACGAAAAACCAAACATTCGTATGTGTTCCATTTTCTTTTGTCACAATCATCACGATTATCACCACACAACAAAGAAAATGTTTCCCATTGCGACTTTACCACATAAATCTCTCAAAGCTGCATCATTCCTCTGTTCCATCTTGACTTTAAGGGCTTGGAAAGACGAACCTTCATCTGTTCTTGAGCCTGATAGTCCAGCTCTTTGCAGCGGCTCGTGTGATATGTTATACCAGCAGAGCATTTCTGGCTCCCACTGACACACAGCGAGTTCACACAATGTATACACTTGCCGTAAAAGCATTACAGCAGAGCGCACTTAAAGATGCTGTGCTTTTTCGAACGCTTCTCTGAAATCTTCACCGGCCCTCCGCTATCTGCTTGACCACCATCATTCTAGTCAACAGAAAATGAGAGACATTTTAATTTTGCTTTGTTAAACATATCATTTTAAATTCTATTAACTTACAATGGTGTGTAATAAAGTCAAAATTGAAGTCAGAACTGCATCAAACTCACATTTCAATTTTTTTTTCAGAACTGCATGATATAAACTGTGAATTATAGTCAGAACTGATATAAACCATATAAGCATCTCTGACTTTTCCCCCTCAGAATTGCAAGTTTATATTTCGTATGCGAGATAAAAAAGTCAATTAGCTTTTTTTCATTTTGTGGCGGAAATGTGCTTCCATAGTAATCAAACTAACCAGTATTAAACTAAATGCAGTTATAAATATGGTCTGTTTTTCCTCCCCAGCAGTGATCATTTTAAAACATGATTTATTGCAATAATAGGCTTATAAGTTTTTTTTTTCAACGTTTACAAAAAACACTCACCATTTTTCTGCTAAGTCGAGCCATAATGTCTCTGGCAAGGGTGAAAAAGGCCTCTTCGACATTTATGCTAGTTTTTGCACTTGTTTCTAAAAACTTGATGCCGTAATCAATTGCCAACTGGACAAAAAGTAAAAAAATACAAATTATATAATTAAAATTCAATCCATCACCACTCAAAATACTATATCTATAATAAAAAGATTATTTTATTATTTTAAAATGATCTATTATTAGCATAGTAAACTATAAGTTTGTAAGACGTGAGAGGCCTCACTTTCTCTCCTCTCTCTTTGGACACCTGTCTCCTGTCGTTCATGTCACATTTGTTTCCGAGGATCATCTTCTCTACGTCAGATGATGCATGCTGAAATGAGTAATTGAGAAGTTCAGCACTTCAAGTTGCAGTCAAAAGAAATGAAATTCTTTAGCAAATGTATCAAATAAACTAACTTGATATAAATACATAGAGTGGGGAACAACCCTATTATACAAAGGCCCAATATAATTTGACAGCAATGTATTAACCAATCAATAACCAGCAACAAATCTGTTTTATCCCTGTCTAAAAAATCTGCATGCTGGTTAGGTATGTTATGAAGCAGGGATGCTGGTTTATGGTGGTTAAACTGATCCAAAACTCCTGATCCAAACCAGCAAAGGTCCATCTTAAACCAGCAAAAACCAGCAAATGACTAGCATAAACCAGCAAAGGACCATCTTAAACCAGCATAAACCAGCAAAAGGACCATCTTAAATCAGCATAAACCAGCAAAAACCAACATAAACTAGCAAAAAGATCATCTTAAACCAGCAAAAAACAGAAAAAGGACCAGCTTAAACCAGCATAAACCAGCAAAGGACCATCAACCCAGCTTCAAAACATAGCTAACCAGCATATGCTGTTTTTTCCAGCAGGGATAATGTCAATTATAACACTACAAAAAACAATATGTGAACATATTCCTCTTCAGTGTTACCTCCTCGATGTTGCGTATCCAGTTTTTAATATTCTCAAATGACTTTTCACTGGTGATGTCGTATACCAACATAATGCCCTAAAAACAAACCAAGCATAATTATGAAAGCTCCATCTTCAGCGATCCTCACTTTCACATATACATGCGTAGAGTTTTACCATAGCGCCTCTGTAGTACGCCGTAGTGATCGTCCTAAATCTTTCCTGTCCTGCCGTGTCCCTGTAAAACAAACAGACAGTTACACACTAATACTATACGCATCCTTGTTCCTTCCTTCCTTTTGTCACCCTGCTCGGCCTTAACACTTCACATTCATTTACAGTGAGTTCCACCCTGCTCCTAATATAAACATCCTGTAAAGTTTGCAGATAGAGAGAGAGAGGTGCGGATGCACAGCCTGTCCATGACACTATTATCTGCACGTCTCATCCTCCATTAGTCACCTAACTGGACAGTGTGTGTAAGCATTGTGACTGTTAACAGGAAGACCAGCCACAATGTGTAAACTAAGTGATATCCTTCTTACTCATCAGTCTTCAGCGATAAATGATCGACAACTATTACAAGTTAGCAGGTTAATGGGCTAGCCATATGCTAGTCTAGTGACTTGCATAGCCTATGTAGGCTATAAGACTAGCATTAAAGTATGCTAAGCTTTGGCTAATTATCTAAATCTGACTAAAAGGCTAGTGGTATGCTAAACTTGCAGAATGATGGGCTTGTGAAATGCTATGATAGCAGGTTAATTGATGAGGGGCACAAAAAGCTCGCCTGCTAACTGGAAAACAGAATGAGGAATTACTTATTTGACCATTTATAGTTACATATTATCATATATTACTGAAGAGATACCTGAGTTTACCAGTTCTAACAGATATATCAGCATTGTAGGAGGCCAAAAATGTCATTGTAGTGCTTTGAATAAAGTACAGGATTTAATTAGCATATAGCTATCACGATTAGCTTCTTGCTTTTGCTAACCACAGGCAAGTTGTAGTTGTAATTTAGATTGTAAAGAAGCTGCACTTAATTGTTCTGAATTTGCACTTATATATACGGGTGTATATTATATTTAAAAACACTTATAAAGTATATTTTTATATAACTGTACTGTACAATATTTTGTATTATATATATAAATATATATATATATATATGTATTCTGGGATCATTTCAGTTGTGTTGCTGTCTATGGAGGGACAGATGGCTCTCTGATATAATCAAAAATATCTTCATTTGTGTCCAAAAGATGAACAGAGGTCTTATGTGTTTGGAACGACATGAGGGTGAGTAGTTAATGACAGAATTAACTAACTCTGTAAGTGATTACCTGAGTACTTGACTACACTGTACAGTACGTGATTATATACTGTAATTATTACATTTTAATTATTTAAAACCCAATTACAGCTAATATATTTTAAATGTTCCAAGTCACAGCTTTATTGAAAAGGGTAATTACTAAAACGCTAGAGGATTCTTTTCTTGAACGTTTAGAAGTAACCTACAGTATCCTAAAAGCTTCAAAGCTACAACAAATCTCTGCCTATGTGCAAAAGCTTGTGTTCTCTACATTCAGGAAGTCTCACCAAGTCGATTTAAGACCAACATTTTACACGGCTTTAAAAATACGTGTAAATGATGATGTAACAGGACGTATATCAAACAGGACTTAGCGCTGCGTATTTATGACGACTCACCATATCTGCAGCTTGATTTTCTTCCCATTCAGCTCAATAGTTCTGATTTTGAAATCAATTCCTGGCACCAGAGAAAAAGAGAAAAACACTGTCAGATCTTCAATGACTGGCACCACTTGGAATCAATGGTGCAATCAATGTTGCGCTGCTGCAGTGGTGAAGATATAATGAATTGTTTCCAGTTCCTGGGGTTAAACTGCTCCTTTTGCTATTTTTCTCCCTGCTGGTTGGTATTAAATTGCTTGTTTGTTTGTTTTTTGTATTCCAGGTTTCCACACACAAATGCTCTGTGCCACGCATCAATAAACTCAACATTTTAGGTTGCTCTGTAGTTACTGTATGATTTCCCGAACCTATTGATGAGAGATCATTGGTTTTCAATCAATAACTGAATCAAAATGGAGGATTCAAAGTTTATTTATAATGCAAAATGTGGCATTTAGTGGACACTTAGACAAAACAATGACATACTATGTCTTACACTAAACTAGTCAAATGAGTGACTTTGAGTGTATTGTGGTTTTCCTGTGGAAAAATGTCTAATTATACAACAGTATAGCGGTTAAAGGTCAGGGCTTATGAACAAACAATTTATACTGAAAAGGGTTCTTGTCTTAAGCAGACTCACACTTGTGTGAATGTAGAAGTTGAGTTGATTCAGTCAACAAAACATGGCTATTAGCCTACATGAAATCCACCAATGAGATACAGATATGCTATCATATTGCAAAGTCACATGTCTTTTTTTGATGTGCATTAACGTATTTATTTGGTTTTCTTGTATGAAATTTATCCTAGTTCCCTGTTGAAAAAAAATGGCATATGCTAGTTAGGTATGGTTTGTACTGGTGCTCAGCTGACCAGCTAAGGGCCAGCGTAAACCATCACTAGGACTAGCTTAAACCAGCTTGAACCAGCAGACATTCTTCAAAACAGCATATGCTGTTTTTTCAACAGGGTTAGTTGAGAGCATATGTTTTTTTATGCAATTTTTTTATTTGCATCTTGCGTCTTTTTTATGCGATATCCCAAAATGGGCATAAAAACATGTGGATAGAGACATAGCTAATGATACAAATGTTTATCACGTTTCCATTCAGTGATATATAACCAAAGCTTTTAGCTACAACTACAACGAGAAGCATAATTTATCAAGCAATTTAGTTAAGCAATAACACAACCCTGACAGAAACACACACAGTCACAGGAAGCGGAGGTGGGACGCTCAGAGAAGTGTGGGGAAGTATGCAGAGTGGCCACAACTGCATGGGGTCATGGACGTCCTGGCACAAGAAAGCAGATGCCAGTCAAATTCTCGGCTGCATTGGCGGAAGAATGCTGAGATGGGCTGAGTGAATATCACGAGAGCATGATGGGGATTCAAACAGTACAGCCCTCTGTTTGCGGCCAAGTCTACGATGACCCCGCACAAAGGAACCGTACTTTCCCCAGCACCCCGTCCTGATGTTGTCACCAAAATGTTGTTCACGCAGACCGACCAGGATGATTTCTAACATCCCAACATAAACATTTTCAGCAAAAATGCTGCTTTTCACTTGGGAACGTTACAGATAAATGGGCTGCAAATACAACTAAAGTCTGAAAGAAAGTCGAGGCTCAGAGACCCCATTGCAAGACAGCATCGCAAACAAAGGCAGAGGGGGCGGTGACGTTTTAATCAGATGGAAAAACTGACAAAGGAAATGACTAAACTCTCTGTGCAGGCAGACGAGAGACAAATGTGCAACATTCACAGACACACACACATACACACAAACACACACAGCAAAATCATTTTCTCATGCAGAGTTTTGTCTAACAATCATGTAAATGTACTTGAAATTGTAAAGATATTTCAGATATAAAAAAAATTTAAATGCCATTATTTCGTGTTCTTTATCATCATCTATGATTCCATTAATAAAATTAATGGATCCTTTCCATTCCATAAAAGGTTCTTTATACTGGAAATAGTTTCACTCTTTTCAATCTTTACACTTAATTTTTCAGTTTCTGTATTTTTATTTATTTAATTCATGCTGACAAAAGATTTTTAGACTTACTTTCTGAAAAAAAAATAAATAAATAAAAAAAAAAAATATATATATATATATATATATATATATATATATATATGTATAT